>CAEGAE010032815.1:0-17156 GCA_903067095.1 Girardinus metallicus | reverse complement strand
CATGTAATGAGGATTTTCTTTACTTTAATTTTATTCTTCAGACAAAAAAATATCAGTAATGGTCATCTCATTTAATTGTTCAATGATTATTATTGTTAATAATAATAATGAACAATATCATATTGATATATTCACTGCCATATAATATGTTCTATGTACCTACAAGAAAAAAACGACAAAAATATATAAAAAAAAGAAAAACAAAGATATATTTCATATATTTATAATATATATATTTTAAAGTCAAAATCAAACTGATTATAAATAACCCATAGCTTTTTTCTCTCAGCACAAAATAAAGTAACACCTTGAACATTAATGCTTGCAAATATCCGGACATTGCTCATTACTATTATTATTATTGTTTCATTTTATTTGTGTTTTATTTTTAGTCCAGTAGTTGTCAGGCAGCGCGTGACGGCAGCGACACGCGCTGACGCCTCCCACTGTCGTATTTAAACTCCTGACTGGTTGAATGAAGGCCTAACGGTAATGAAAAAAAAGAAGAAAAAGAAAAAAAAAAAAGAAAAATCTGGATTCTATTTACCGTAATCGTAAACTCAAGTCCGTCGTGCTGAGTCTGGTGTCACGCGGGGGCAGCTGAGTAACATGGCGTCATTAGTCTAAACTACGCGGGGTTTGGTGTTTTGTGGAACCCCTACACACGCCTGGTAAGGCCGCTACAGGTACGGCTACAGGCCGTCACCCTTCCCTGAAACCGCGGCAGGGGACCGGGAGAGTGAGCGGGGCACGGAGGGGACAACACTGGCACCGTTTTGGGCCTTACAACTCTGGGCTCCACAAACAGCTGTGTGTCTGCTCCACATCTGGAAGAAGGAACCCTGTCTGGGACCATACCCTTGGTGTTTACAGCCCTGTTGTTTTTTCACACTCACATTAAAAAAAAAAAAAAAAAAATCTTGCCAAAAAAACACATTCCAGACTCATGCAGCTCAACATGGGAGAAAAACCATAGGCTATTTTCCACTGTAAATTGTGTCCTCAGTGCATCATGAGGGGGTGAGGGGGGGGGACAACGAAACGCTTCAGCTGCTCAGGAGAGAATGGTGGCAGGGGACACAGTGTGTGAATCCTGCTCCTCAGTTGAATGAAGGAGTGGCATCTCATGCTGCTGCACAACTTTCTGAGGACTTTATCACAGCATCACAGCAGGATTTCCTTCAAATCATCCACCATGATGGAAATCAGAGTGAGCAGTCTATAAATTTGCTCAGTAGAGGGAAGAAAAAGATTGAACTGTCTATAAAATCATTTAAAAGATGGACATTTCTAACAAACTACATATGTGCGGGTCAGAAAGCTGTTCAAAGTGAATAAAACTGTCATCATTTTCTGCTCTTTATATAAGGTGGGCTGACAGGTGGAGGTGCTAATGTTAAACACAAAGATTTACCCAGGGGAATCACACACACACACACACGCACACACATACGCCCCTCTCTCCCCACACACACACACACACACACCCATTGACACACAATGACACACGGTTGAAGACCGGTTTACCAGGTCCCAGGATTATCCATCTGAAGTTACCTGCCCCTTTGGTAACGTGAAGCCCCCTCTTTTTATGCTCTGCAGGGTGTTAGGGTGGGATGCCAGGGCTCGATGTGGGAAAACACTCTGGATGCTGCGTGTCGGCAGCGGGACGGGTCATCTCTGAATTGTTTCCAGGTTAAGTGACATGGCTGTGGATCATTAACATCTATCTCCTAACATGCATAATGATCATAAAAAAATGACTTTCTGTGGAAAGACAAATGCCATAACAGGTTTTTGGTGGAATAGTACACAATCTTACCTATCTGCAGATGATGTGCTAAAGATATTTTTGAAAGTGGATAAATATTTGGTTGCACACAGAGCTTTCAAAGCTGTGAGGTCAAAGCCTTTTCTTTATAGCTCTTCAATGAGAACAACTTGACAGGATCAAGTTCAGCTCCTGACAACAAGGCCTGACTCTGTCAAGTGTTAAGTTCCATTGTGACCTACAATGGAACACAAAGGCCCCACAGGGCCCAGCAGCTAACATGCTCCCTATCAGGTGTCCCCCAGAAGAAGGAGAAAAAAAACTTGGCAAATGGATATCAAGATATGCGTGTTTGTGTTTAGGTTTGAAACTCGTGATAATGTTTGAACGTTTTACAAAATAAGTGTCTTTAAAATGCTAAGTAGCCTCCGATTTTCACCACTGGACACAGTCTCAACCAATGAAAGATGTTTTAGCTAACACACGCCAGCGGTTCTGGAGATCTGATTGCTCTCTTAATTAAGGAAACACTGAAAAAGTGAAAAATAGAGTTAAACTCAGCAAATTTAATGATGTCTTCGATTTGATTAGTTATTAAAAAAAAGAATCTTTCCAAACATAGATTTACATATTCATCAGTGTGATTCTGTGTGCGATCCTAACTTGTATTCAATTACAATATTTAAGTAATACACAAGAAGACTTATTAGGTCATCATGTTGCATATTTACTAAGAGGAAAACTAGGATGAAAAACACTGAAACTTTTGTGAAGATCCCTACTAAAATCTTTTTGTACATGTTTAAAAAAAATTAACTTTAAATATTTGTTTTTCTTTTTAAACATTTCTGATCTGTACCTACTGCTGCATTGGGGGAAAAAGCTGGTTCTTTACTGGCAAAGGGTGGTTTTCAAAGAGCTCTGTTTTACCAGTAGGCGACAATAATCTAGATATTAAAGAAATCAACATTTGAAAGTCGAGCACGGCTAAAGAAGTGCTCAGCTAAACATTCTCACAAAGTTGATGTTTTCTTCCATCCACTTTACCATTTCTTCTCAGTCTTTGACGTCTTCTTTTGAACTTGCAAGGACAAAGTGATTCAGACAGTGAAGATGCCCCATCTTGGCGTACAAGATGGGGCATCCTTGTCTTTATTTTTTACAAATAAAAGCACATTGATCAATATTTCACGGCTGGCCAAACCAAGGATCAGAAGCATAAACAATGCAAACAGGGTGTAGTTAAAAATGATCAGAAAATAATAGACTTTTATTTTTCTATAAATGACGTTAGATAACTTTATAATTTATGAACTACCTACAAAATACATTTAGTTTGTAATGGCCATGAAACAGAGGTAGAAACTTGCAGAGAGGGACAATATTCAGCTCCAGAGCAAATTGAAGGCGCTCCAGTGACCCTGGCTTCATCGAAACATTCTGCTGCAGTGCTTCAGGTGGTTAACCTTGTCATATTAAAGTGTTTGTCTCTGGAGGGCTAGAAGACGGAGGCCGGCATTCAAGAAAGACATCTTCCCCCCACAATCTCCCACACCCCACGCTCAGATCAGTGGATTGTCAGCGGCTGCCTGAAGCCTGCCAAGGAACATCAAAGCCCCTGATACTCACTCAGTGCATCTTTGAACCTCACCAAAGCCTCGCCCTCCCGGCTCCCCTTCCTGCCTGCATCCATGCGCCACCGACTGCAAAACATTCAAGAGGAAGGAGAGAGGGAGAACACGATCGGAGAAAGTCCTTCACGGATTTTGTTGCTGCCTTTCGTGTTTTCTTGTCTGAAAAACGAAGTGATTCAGATGGTGCCGTGTTATGACGAGGGGACGGCCCAGGTCTGAGCAAGCCCATATCCAAGGGGGTGGGGGGGCCAACAGCTCCCGGCCAAGATTGATGGCTGTGGAAGAGCGACCTGAGGCAGAGATCAAAGTCAGACAGGATACTTACTCCTCAGCTTTTAACTCTTCCATGTCTTTCCTCTTTTACACAAGTCATGTCCGTCTCTACCCTCTGGGTGCCAAATGCTACTGTCATCAAACATCACTGGACAAAAGGTAGATTAGTCTAAAATGAAGTGATATGTACACTTACAATTTATTATATTTATTCAGTTTCCACCATTTCAATATGTGGATCTTTTCTTTTCACAGAGGAGCCCAGCAGTGGCAGCTATTTGCATTCCAGCTGTAAGAGAGAGGACAATTAAGCCATTTCCCCTCCAATCTATCTCCTGCCAGCCAGTCATCCAGGCATCCCTGGACATCAATGGGAAGCCCAGCTGCACAGCTCATGTGTGCCAGGTTGTGGGACGAGAGAGAGGAGAAGATTGGGGTTAAAACCTCCCCTGGCCCCAGATTGGCTCCATACCTGAGTCAAAGCTCTGCCATGCCAACAGCTGTTGCCAGACAGAAGTTCTCACCCCATCTGTGAAAGCACAAGTCTGTTTCTGGCTTTCACTCATTTGTTTTCTTTAAGACTTGAGGTTAAAACTCTGTATTTCAGAGTTAATACACTGCACCTGAGAGCAGGGTGCTAAAGCAGTTGAACCAATGGGTTAATTTTGCCCAGGGTCCTAGTTATTTCCCTGCGCTTTCTCCCCCTGCAGGCGACGTTAGACTGGCTACGCCAAAATCAATTAACCAAATCAGATTTCACAAAAGTAGTTGGGTTCTGCTTTCAGTGGCCACGGGCCCTCAGGTGTCATAAAAGCAGCTTAAAGTTGCAGGCAGTGAGGCTTGGATTTACTTAGGTCAGATTAGAACCAACAAAGAGCCACAGATATCTCACCACACCTGTGCAACTTGCTCCTCAATGGTCTTTAGTTAGGAGGAGCTTTGCTCGTTGCACAGAAGTTAATCTCCAAACTCTTTGGGGGTCATCACTGGCACTGTTCCCGGTGACTGTCCAGGACTTTGGCCATAATCGCAGAGTCATCCTGTGACAGGGACTTCCATCTCTACTGCTCCTCCGCTGAGCCCAAGTGATCAATCATTTACATGTGTAATTAGGAGCAGGTGTCAAAACAGAAACTGTACCCTCTCTCTGGGACCCTGTGTGTGTGTTGGCCTAACGTCAGACTTGGCACGCTGGAGGTAAACAGGCTCAGGAAGGAGGACACAGAAGGAAACAGCAGGAGAAATCAGATGCTAACAAATTCAGCTTCCTCTTACGCATAACGAAAAATGTAAGAACATGCACTCACCTGACACTTTATTAGGACCATCTTACCAGTGCCAGGTTGAACTCCATTTTGCAATAAGAACGGTTTTGAATTTCCATTGTCGTTGTCTGCAACAGCAGTGTAAGGACATGCTATTCATAGCATTTTAGCTAATTTTATACTAATTTTTAGAATGCTGGATGGAGTCATCATATTAGTGATAGCAAACATACTAATGTAGCATTTGAGCTAACATGAATATTTTAGCTCATTCTAGCTTATACATGGTTTTTGCACACTAGATGGAGTATGTTACTGTAGGTCAACATGCTATTGTGAGCATTTTAACTAACATTAACATTTCATATAACTTTAATCAAAAGTTGAACTTAACATACTGAAAGGAATAAAGCAGTTTCTGTAAATAAATCAATGATAGCCAACATATAGATTATAGCATTTAAGTTAGCATTAGCATTTTAGCTCATTTTAGCCTATACACAGTTTTTTGCTGTGTTTGATTGATTGTTTGATTAATTGATTTATTGATCTGAACCTCAGATTTGAATCTGGGAACCATGCACAACATTGGCAGGCTCCTTTTAAATTGCTTTAGAATTTTTGTAGGAGGCCCATAGATTTAATGTGCTTTCAGAACCATTTCTTAGAGAGTTCGTTCTGTATTGATATGATAGCGTCATGGAATTGCTGCAGATTTGACTGATCCACTTCCATGATTAATGCAAGTATCCCAAAGATGCTCTGATTAAGTTCTGGTGACTTTCTAACCCATTTGAGTACCATGAACCTATTGTTGTTGTTTTCGAACTCACTTTGAGATGATCTAAGATTTGTAGCACGGGGCATTATCCTGATGGAAGCACAGTAGTAAACGTTTCACTTTTATCATAATGGGATAGACATGGTCAGCAACAATACTTATATCTCAACTGATTTTAAAGGACTCAAAGTTTGGCAGGTAAGCATCCGCCACATCACAAGCACCAGTCTGAATTAGTGATGCAAGGCAGGCTGGATCAACACTTTGATTTTGTTTTCTCCATATTCTGACATGTTGCAGCCAAAATCATAACTGATCATACCAGAAAACGTTTTCCAGTCTGTTATTGTCCAGTTTTGGTGAGCCTGTTTGAATTATAGCCTGTTGTTGCTTTCTACTGCTGTGACCCATCTACTTCGGCCCATCTACTGTTGGGTTTTCCAGTTACCTCAGTTGTATCATCTTCCTTCACCTTGAACCACACTGTTTATTTTTTTGCCTTGTGATGAATCTATGTACAAAACTGAAATCCTTTTTTCCCCAGTGTTTGTTTAGGACGGCTTTGTACTCTCTAGGTCAAATGAAGACAATTACTGTTGACAAAGTAGCTGTTGGTCGACAGCGTCAATAACAGAGGAGTTACACTGCTTCTGTTTGACTCAAGTGGCTCAATTGGCCATAGAGTGGCTGAGAAGTCAAGCATCTGAGGTCATAACAAAGGATTACAAAGCAATAACAAATATCCAGTTGCAAAGTGATTTGATTTATTGTGGCTACACAAGAATGAGGAACTGAAACTGGATTTCAGACAACTATGTTAATCTGCCCATAACACAGCAACGCAATATGAGTTTACTTTAACAAGCTGGAAAAGCAAATACCTGAACAGGTCCCAAGCTTTCCCACACTCCGTAATGGGGTGTGTGTGTGTGTGTGTGTGTGTGTGGGGGGGTGATAGTGCTCATACCCAGGCAGGATAATGCAGAAATACCACTGGTCAATAATACACCTGTCACCTGAGGGGGATAGGTGTGATGCTGCAGGGTTCAGGAAGGGGGGTGGGATATGTGCAGGCTACCACGACTTATGTGGACTCATCCAGCCACCACCTCATCGCCCGGAGGGTGGCGGGGGGATGGGTGGAGAGGGTGCAGGGGACAGGGTGGACAGGCATTTAAAAGAGCCTGTCTGGGGCCTAAGTTTAGTGTCTCCCAGTGCAGAGTGGCGGAGCTTTGAAGAGGCAGGTCTAGTAATGAATTAGAGTATTGTCTTCTTGTGAGTAGAGGCCTCTGGGTGGGACACAACATCAAAGGAGGCTGAGCTTTATTAGTTACTGCGCCAATTAAGGTATGCAACTGGACAGGGCAGAGGGAGGACATGCTGACCCTTAAAAGTGAATTCCAAGCAAATGGACGTTTATGTCCAGGATGAGAGACATCAGAGTGCCTCGCCTCGTTTCATATTTTCATGAATATTTTTGATATTGATGGTAGAATTTCTTTTATGGCTGCTTCATAATAACTGGGAGCTGCTAAGGCTGACATTATGACCTCTTGGTTCTGATATTTAAGATGACACACTACTTCTTGTCTTGCATAGCGTGTCAAAATGTTTATGGTATGTTGGTCCAGTAAGCCCATCCGGAATCTGCACGGATTCTTACTTATACAAGGAAAGGCATGTTTTTTTAATCTACCAGCTCTGTCCAGCTTCTGCTCAGGTCTCTGTTGTCCTGGGCCTGGGGCAGGACGGCCATTCTCCCGTGATATTCTTGCAGAGTGTGGAGAAGGAACAACACACTTGTGCTTTAATATTGGATTCAGAGGACGGGGCAATGTTGCTGGAGACCCCAACAGCTGGACGCAGCAGGGCTGCAGAGGAACGCAACTCAGGCTTCAGAAAGCAGATGTCATATTGGCAACTGAGAAAAAAAAAGTATATTCTAAAACCACAAGATTGTTTAACAGCTTTGACTTAAACCTGGCAACTTCGAACAACAATTTAGAACCAATGAAACACGTCTTGTAAGTTGCAACATGAATGATGTGGCACTCAATACCAGTTTGTCAACATGAAAATGATTCATGTTTCTCCATGCTGAGTCATCCTTCATGCTACAAAGGCAACAACGTATCAACCTACATAAAGCACATTCATAAAAAGGAAGAAAACAAGTAGAAGAAGATGAGTTGTGCATGATTTTGGTCATTTAATTATGCACAATAATTTTACCTCTCTGGAAGCATTTCCTTTATTGTTTTTGTCAACACAGCAGAAGCTGTGGCTGATCATGAATCTATTCTTACAGAGTAGTTTACATCTTGTGCAGCAGAATGTAAGCATAATATTATGCAACATCATGATATGCAATCACGATATTAATAGGACAGTAATCATATCATGATATGTATGTAATATCATCCTAACAGAAATGCTGTATAGCAGCCTCTAACAGGTTTTCTACCAGGTTTTCTTTGTCTTTGCTTCTATCCATCTTCCAATCATCTGTGACCTGTTGGAGAAATGCTTCACCACAGCATGAGGCTGCCACTGCCAGGCTTTACATCAGTGTTAGTTTTCTACCAGATAAAGCGTTTTACACAAACACATTTTGGTCTCATGTGAACAAAGCCCCTTCTTCCAAATGATTCCTGTGCTCCAAATATGGTGTAAATACTCTCAGTGGGTTTTCTTATGGCTTTCTTATCAACATTTAGTCTGAGTTCAGGGTCCTGGAGTCCAAGTCTGATAGTTGTCCAGCCAAACGATTCTTCCAACGTCTCTGCAGCTCCTCCTTAGTTAATGTGTGGCTGTAAGATGAGAAAATATCAAATGAATGTCCCATTTACAACTGTGGTTTTTCTAACATTGTTGCTTATAGAATACGTAGAATAGGAGAGGGCATGTGCATGACATACAACAGATGACTTTGCAGAAGTCAATTCTATAAATATACACTATCACACAGGTTGCTATTATTACTGCTTGGAAACTATGTCAAGCTTGCACCACTTTCTCTAACACAAAATACTAAGTCACTTCCAGAGGAGCAGCAGGAGAACGGCCTGTAAACTTTAGATAACTAAAGGAAATGAATGTATTATCTTTAGCAGACAGTGTGGTGCCTAGCAGCTCACTCTAGAGCTCACTCCTCTTACTGTCGGTAACATCTGCCCAGCCACGTCTTTTACGGCAATAGATTACAGGTTTGCCACCTTGGAGAAAATAATAACTGCTGAAACTAACTCAGGTGTGAATGCATGTAGCTGTAGGCGCTCCGAAGCTTGCTACAGGCACTGGGAGATTACAGGAAAATACATTCCTTTTTTATCTTTATTTTTTATTATTAAAAGGTGAAAGAGTTCAAATAAAAACAACTAGTACAATACATTGCATAGTCACAAAGTAGATGGGGAATATGGATGTTAAAAGGAGAACAAAAAAACCCAAAAAATTCAGGCCACTTTGATATTTTTAGGGAAACACATTCCAAGATCTTAGACCAAGGGTGTAACTTTGTGTTGCAAGTTGGTGGGGACAAGAAGGAGGTGGGGGACATACGTCCTGGTCAGGGTTGTCTTTAGTACCTTTTGAAAATAACCTTTTAGCAGGTATTAAACATACTACGAAATATAAATATGTTAAAACGAAAGTAATCTAATATAATGTCTATATGTCTTTCACTTGGTGATGGAATTACAAAGGAACTTTTCAGTCATATTCTAATTTATGGAATCAGCCAGTATTTGCTCAATGCTTGCCTACAGTTGAAAACAGTTTCATAATTCAATAATATTTTTTCTGAAAAATTATCACATAGTTGTCTTTTATTGTCTGATTTTATCAAGTGCTAAAGACATCAACAACATGAGATTCTGCAACAATCAAAATGTTATTAAACATTTCAAAAGCAGAATCAGAAACTTCAGTGTAAACCAAATGAATCCTCATCAGTACAAACTTTGTATTTTTCAGTCATGTGATTCTGACTCCACAGCTGATCCCTCAGCTGGTTGGCTAAACCTTTTTGTCCTGCCGACTCACACATAGCAGATGAGATTTGATGTTTCTTTAATACTAGCAAACATTAAAGACTCAAAACCTTTTTGGGTCTGGTTGGAGCAGTTGGTGAGTAGAGTGACCATCGATGTTACTGGATTCTATAAAATGTGGCTTAAAGCTGAGATGCTGATGTTTGGATATGTAAAATATATATATTCTCTGCATGTAAATATATAAATAGTTTGGTTTCTGTCAGTTCTGTAAAGATACAAGAGAGAGCAAAGCAAATTTCTCTTTTATATTGACCAATAATTAAATTTTACTTAATTGTCGCTGTAGGGTTTAAAATTTAACAAATTTTGGTTCTTTATGCTTTATGAAATATTTCATCCTATGTGTTGTTTGCTCTGAATATCGCCACGTTCTACGAACAAATGATGCAATTTGTACAGGGGAAAAATGTAGAAAAACGGTGGTTATATTATATTTTTTCTCAGTCTGTCAGCTTAACGGCACACACAGACTCGTTGCCATGGCAACCAATAAACAGCCACAGAGAGCAGAGCAGAGATTACGTTCAAGTGCATCAGGAATTAACACACAAAAAACCCCCATAAAAACATTTCCCACACAAAAAAGGACGTGAAAACACCAAACAGAACATTCTGTCCGTTGCAGATTTATGGTTTTGAATTTTCAATTTGTGATCATTAGGAAGTGATCGCCTGAACACTGCGGTGGTTGATTAGCTCTAACTTCAACACCTGAACTCCTGGTTATCTGCCAGAAAGTCTAAGTGGGTCGCCTTGTTTTTGTGTTAATTGAACCAAAATACTCTGAACTGCGCAGCAACAGTACATGTTCAGGTGATGAAAGTTAAGCTAACATAGCTAACCTACTCCCCACTTTCTTTATTAAAGCTTTTTATTGAAATATAGACCCCTTGGACCTTATTATCTTGCTATCGTAGTGTTGACAAGTAATATCAAAACTTTGCGTCCCCTTCTCAGATTCTTTGCTTGATTGTGTCGTTTCCCCGACCACCGATATTCCTGACTCAATGTAAGTCACGTGATGTCCAGTCCACTGGATCACTGACCGACTTGCCATTCACGTTTTCCAAAGGAATTTTAAAAAGCATTACCTGGCTGTTAATGCAGCGTGCAGCTGCTGCCGAGTTACACAAATGCAGGCGAATAAAGAAAAAAGGGTGCAGGAAATATTGGCGGGGACATGTCCACACCACCAGTCCTTCAGGAAGTTACGCCTATGTCTTAGACCCAAAATCATTTGCCTAAATGCAAACTTCATGAATTTAGATGTATAGAGCATCTGCTGTAGCCAAGTGTCCAACAGGAAGTGTCCGTCTGGGATTAGTCTCACAATCACAAACTATATGTTCATGCAATGTAATGTAATTTATGGATGAGCTTTAAATTCACTAAAACGGCAAGAAACACCAAAAGTAATAAGAGTTGGTAAAATGGTACCATAGCACCAAACATCAGACACACACACACACACACCCCCACGCACACCACGCACACACACACCACGCACGCACTCCTGTTTTTACATCAGCTTCATGGTGCTGATGTTATTTTCTATCTGCTGAGCCTGTTGGGCCAGTTAGAAATCAATAAGAGACAGTAACACTATCTGTTGTCAATCAATCAATCAATCAACCAATCAATCAATCAATCAATCAATCAATCAATCAATCAATCAATCAATCAATCAATCAATCAATCAATCAATCAATCAAGTTTATTTGTATAGCATATTTCAACAAGGCATTTCAAATGCTTTAATTACATCATAAAAACACTAAAATTTTAAGTCATAAAACCAGCCAAACAATTGAAACTTTAGATTTTGGCATTTGCTGTCATTACACATCAGATTGTTGATTAATGTTTCATTGATTATGTTTCAAAAGCAACTCTAATCAGGTGAGCTTTCAGTCTAGATTTAAAGTGGCTCAAAAAATGTTGTAAATTTTTGTAGTGTGTGTACGTGTACATGTACACATACACACACTACAAAGTTATAGAACACTCATTTACATATCAAAATGTTGATTAATGTTTCATTTATAATGTTTCAACAGCAACTCTAAACAGGTGGGTTTTACTCTAGATTTAAAGGAACTCAGTGTTTCGGCTGTTTTACAGTTTTCTGGAAGTTTGTTCCAGATTTGCGGTGCATAGAAGCTGAATGCTGCTTCTCCTCGTTTAGTCCTGGTTCTGTTGATGCAGAGCAGAACCAGAACCAGAACCTGAGGGGTCTGGAAAGTTGATCCAGCAGCAGCAGATCTTTAATGCTTTTGGTGCTAAACTGTTCAGTAATTTAGAAACTAACATCAGTTTTATAAGTCTAATCTCTGAGCTGCAGGGAGCCAGTGGAAGGACTTTAGAACTAGTTGATGTGCTCTATAAACTAACAACAGTATTTTATACTGTATTAATTTTTTGAAAACTTTAATATTGAAAATAAAATTAGTTGAAAATGTGCTGCATCTGACTGAATGTGTTTTCTGTTTATTTGTTGTAATGTTTTTTCTTTAGTATTTAAAATGTTTGACATCTTTTTAAAATGTTAAATCAAATTAAATGATCAGCACTTGTGCAACGTTCTTAAATACTTTTTCATTCTAAAATAATTTATTTGAAAGCTTCTTTTCTCTTTTACTTGAATTAAAGTAATTTGAAGTAGCTCTAGCCTTACTTATGTACACATTTTGGCTCCTCTACTCACCTCTGCCTGTGATATTACTTTCAACTCACGCCTTTGAATTTTTGGCTGCATTTTGTACAACCTGCATTTTAAATGAATTTTATGCAGGAGTCTTCAAAATCCAGTTAAATCTGATTAAAACTCTAGTTAAATCATTGTTGACAACAGGAGATCAACTGAAGTGGTTTGAGTCGTGATGCAGAGCCACAGAAACAATCTGACGGCTGATCAGAGTCCATGTGGTGGATTGCTGTCCTCAGGGAGCCTTCGCTTTCCTGCTCTCCCCAGCTGGGACTGCTGGCTGCTCAACCACCCAACCATAATGTCATAATTGTCTTGTTCCTCTGCTCCTCCTCAGCATCCGCGACACAAAGCAGAGCAGCTCAGGGAATGTGTGAATGGGGGCTCCAGGTCTCAGATTATTCCCCCACCTGCTGATCGCCCATTAACAATATTCACATCAAGTCAAAACTGAGCGATGCTGCTGCGTTCGTGTTAGGCTCCGATTATGTGGTTCTCCCACAAAACACAGAATTATAAATACCTCATTAATTATTGTCATAAATGCTGGCAAAACAAAAAGCACGTAAAAACTAAATCATGTTTGGGTGAAGTGCCTCAGGTCTCAATTAGGCCTGATGACCCACCCAGGGGGAGTTTGACTTTAAACCAACTGAGCGGTTTAACACTAGGGAGGCAAAATAATTGATTCCGGGCAACAGAGCCTCATAACAATTACTGATCACTTCTGTCTGTTTGTCAGCTGCAACAACAGGAGGAAGCAGCAGGAAGGCAAAACAAATGTCCACACATGGGACAAAAACCCAACGAGGAACAATCAGCTGGTCTGAATATTACAAGTAGGGAAATGTGTTGAAGTCTCATCATGTTACAGAGCCTCGCAAAAGTATTCACACCCCTTCAACTGTTTTTTGCCCGTTTGTTTGGTAAAGACCTTGCCTGGTAAAAACTAGCCCCTTGTTTTATAGAGAGGTTCTGGACCAGGGGTCTGCAACCTGCGGCTCCGGAGCCTTCATAACTTTGGCTGAAACATAAAAAGAACAAGCTAACCTGTTAAATATAGGTATAATACCAAATACAGGGCTTTAACAGTTTTTTTGTGTAAAAATTTTCACTAAAAAGTTTCAAAAGAACAAAAAAAAAAAGACACTGAAAGTAGTAAGCTTTTAGAGCTGTTTGTCTTATGCTAGAATCTGTGTGTTTTTCTGTCATTTCATCATTTTCCATCCATCAGAAAAACCTATCCGTACTCTTCTTGCAAAATGTGATGCTTTATTTTTATTTTAGTTCTAAAACATAGAAATAAAATGGTGCTTCTTTAAAAATAACAACATTTTTTCCAAATAAAGTATTTATTTAAATTAATAAAATGTTTTTTTTTTTTTTCAGAAGATCATGTAACATTTGTGACCCTAAATATTGTTTTTTTGTCTATCCTGAAAGCAAAATGGCTCTATACTTCATAAAGGTTGCTGACCCCTGGTCTGGGCCCTCTGCTATAGAAACCGATTGCTTGCTGGAGGAGTGGGCTCTGTTCAGGTTTTTAATGACTGTTTATCTGATTTTACCCAATCGCCAATCCATGATGTATGTAATGCACCAGTTTGATTAGGAAAAAAACTGTAAACAAACATTCCCTAATAGAAAGAGAGGAACGATCTACATCTGTGCCAGCCATACAATATCTTGTACATTCCTCTTGGAAGCGAGGTCAACATGGACTGAATGGCTTCTTCCACTTCCTCCTTTGCTATCTCAAAAATACAACCATACAACCAACTCAATGTCATCATTCAAAACTCTTCCTTCTGTTGGCTGATTGGTCAAGATGAAAAAAAAAAACATCCTGAGGAATTGAGCTCAATGGAATAAATCCCAACTGATTATTGAAAGGAAATGAGAATCAAGTGGAATTATGTAGGAAGGCAATAGCTGTTCTAGTGGAATTTTATGTGACAAATCAACACAAAGGAGTCTATAACTGTGAAGTGAAAGGAAGACATTAGATGGTTTTCACATTTTAGATCTATTTTTGGAAAGGTGTGCTGTGTCTTCGTATTTAGCCCACTCTTTTCTGAATTATCTCCAATTATTCAATGCAACCAACTGCCTTCAGAAGTTACAGATGTAGAAAACAGAGCTTGACCTCAGTACAAATGCAGCTGTTCTCTGAAGGGCTTGGCGGTGCGATCAAGAACAATGGAGAACAAACACAAGAGTTATCTTAATAAGAGCATATTCATGTGTAGGATTGGTCCAGTCAAAGTCCATATCTTAATCCAGTGTTTCTCAATTATTTTCTGTCATGCCCCCCTTAAGGACCATAATTTTTTTCACGACCTTCCCTCCCCAGAATTGAAATACTATTGCAAATCTGCTCATATTTCATAATTTATCTGTACAAACCACTGGCTCCGGCATTGTATGATATTACAATAACCGCTGTTTTATTGTTCTAAGTCTCAAAATAATTTCCAAAATCAGTTGAAACAGGTGAATCGGTAACATTTAATCAATACTAATCAGTTTGAAAGAGAAAAAATGCAAATGATTCACTTTGATGTGCATTTTTAGATTTAATAAGCATTGGTTACTTGTCAGCTTCTTCAGTTTAGTTTTCCACAAGGTTTATAGTTCTTAACATTTATTGTGGAAAAATTTGCAGCAATATTGCTTATATTTCAGCTTGTCAGATGAGAAGAGATGAAAAGTGCATAACATTTTGCATTAACAATAAAAATATAGGTTTCGTCATTTCATGGCCTTTTCCTGCGAGCTAGTTACTTGCTTATGATGGAGTGAAAGAGCCAGGCTCTGAGTTTTTGATTTGATTTAAATACAAGTAAAGTTGGACGAGAATAAAGTTATAATTCTATGAGAACTTTTCATCATACTGCGCTAAATTGTGGAATACTCAGGGTTTTGTAAGGTTATAGTTGGTATTGGTTTAACAGATGAGTAAATACTAAATGTTTTAGCACATCGAAACCAAATTTTCAGCCCCAGGATTTTGAAACGATTGTTTAAACAACTTTTTATTTAATAGAAAGAACCAGACTGAATGGGTCACGTTACATCGAAGCTTTTTAATTTAACGACTTTCTTCCGGCAATATTGCGTCTTTACTCTGCCAGTATTTTTAAACCAGGGGTGACCAACGCGGTGCCCGCAGCCACCCGGTCACCCGACGGGACATTGTCAGTCGCCCGCGGAGCAAGTTCTAAAAATAGCCATTGTCACTAGGGAGCACTGCCAAAAAAATATTTCATTAAATGTTTTTACATTGAAGTAATAACATTTGTTTATATTCAGATTTAAAAAAAGTAAATTATAAAAACATTTTAAATATATTGCTTTAAGTATAAAACTCTTTTCTAGGGTTAAAGTTCAAAATTATGCGAAGACGCCTGCAGGATTTTATCGGCGGCATCCTTCGCTCCGTTCTGTTTTTTTTTTTGTCCTCTGCTCCGTTTACAACAGGGTTGTGTAGCTACTTCTACTGGCTGGAACAGGCAGCCTGTTGATTAGTTTGAACACTGCTGCCACCTTGCGACCGGAGGCTTGTTTACCAGTTAAGAATGAATAAATACAATTATAAAGTTCTGCTTCTTGCGCCCCACTATTTGAGAAGTACTGTCTTAATACAACGGCACTGATCACACTGTTGTTCGGACAAACAAAACACAGAGTGGGGACATCTGAGGAACGTGTAACGTTGGAAGATGTGGACGTCCTGGGAGCTTCGTTTCAATATTCAGAAGCTCATTGTGGAGAAACTTAAACGATGGTTAAAGTGTAGAGGACTCAAAGTGAGCAGAAAGTGGGCAACGTTGGTTCAAAAGTAAGGTTTTTTTCAGCTATGGACGTTGTGGTAGCTAGCTAGCACTCGCTAGCACTAACTTTTCAGGGCCTAACTTGCCAAGTTCCTGCTTGGCAATCGGTGTAGGTAAAATATTGATTCATCAATGCTTTGCAGTTCATTCTTCCAATTAAATATCACTTTTAAAACCCTGTGAATTGATTATATTTCCCGTCGCGCCGTGGTGAGCAACACTGGCAAGAACAGCCCGCACTGTCACTACATCATATGAAGCGGTTCTTCTTCTTGAGTTTATTTGCGATTGGCAAACAACTATTGTTGGGCATTAAATTGCACATATTAATAACCTAAATCAGCTGATCACATTTCTCCCAAAACACAGCTCACTGCCTACAGAAGCTCTTGTTTGTCCCAAGCTAAATGTCTGTGGTGTGCTGTTCTAAATGTAGCAGTTTGACGTCTGTTGCAATTTCTGCTACTGAGGGTCTGTGAGAATCGAGTTGTTCACAAACAGAAGTGCATGTTCCACTTTTTAAATGTTTAATTGAAAAACCATACAGTGAACCCTCGCTGTAACGCGGTTCACCTTTCACGGCCTCGCTGCTTTGCGGATATTTTTGTGCAGTTTTTTTTTCCCACAGTGCATTGTGTTCTGTGTCCTGATTGGCTAAACAGTCTCCGCGCTTCTTCTCTACTTGTGTGCCAATAACTTTACGGTATTTAAATATAAATATAAAGAGCAACAACAACTACTGATAACTATGTTTTTCTCTCGAAAAAAACACACCTGCACTGTTTCTTCACTTCAGAAGAAAAAGACTCTACAGAGCAGAGTCAGGCGCAGCGTCACAGT
>CAEGAE010032813.1:0-96339 GCA_903067095.1 Girardinus metallicus | reverse complement strand
AAATAAGTATATATATTTTTAAATAAATTATCTTTAATGTGTTTTATTTGTATAGACACGTTTAAGTTATTGTTTACATACGGAAATTCTGCGCATGCGCACAATGCTGGAAGCCATAAAGGCTATTCTTTAGCTTGCCATCCATAGCCAAGTACACCTCGCTGCAGCAAACAGCAAAAAATGTAATCACGGTGTTTTGTGTGTCCTAACCTGTTCTAGGAAGCATAATAGGTCACCTTTTATCTGTCTGAGTAAAAGCAAAGTGATTTTGTCTCTTAAACCAGGTAATAATCAGTCAGATGCAGGTTTTGCAGTGATATTTTTGTTACACCTTCAGTCGATGTGATGAGTGGCTTACATGATATCTGCTTTCTTTAATTGCCAATCAGTAGTTCACAGATAAGACACAAAATCTTCCTTGTTGATGTGGTATAAAGAACACCATGGATTTCCTGGTTCTCCCTAAATTTTAACTGTCAGAATCATATTTCAGTATTGCATTAAGCTGTCTGTTTTGAGTATTTGACCTGAAGCACTGGTATTTGTCCAGCTACACTTCAAAAACATAAAATATCACAACGTATTTCTGTCTACTTTCTAGTTTAAATATCTTGGTACACTTAAAATAATACAATAACTTACAAGTAACTTCTTCTCCTCCAAGCTGTTTTGCGAGATTCACAGCTACGGCAGAAAGATGGATCTCGCCCGGCCTCCGGTCGGGTTTTGCGCTGCCTCTGACCACAGTTTTTTTCCAGCAGGCATTCAAAGTTTCAGTTTCCATCTCCTGAATGGCCGATCTGTATTACGTACATTTAAATACCGTAACGTTATTGGCACACAGGTAGAGAAGAAGCGCGGAGACCGTTTAGCCAACCATACGGTCAATCAGGACGCAGAACACAATGCATTGTGGGGGGGAAAAAACTGCACAAAAAAATCCGCGAAGCAGCGAGACCGTGAAAGGTGAACCGCGTTACAGCGAGGGTTCACTGTATAGAAAACTCTAGATTTGGCAGAAATGTAACACTGTACTTTGTAGTGAAACACACTGTGAAACATGGAGGTGTCACCATCATGCTGTGGAGATGTTTCTTCTGCAGGAACGGGCAAGTTGGTCAGAGCTGATGGAAAAATGAAGGGAACAAAAACAGGAAGAAAAGCTGTTTTTGGTAAAGCATCTAACAGGACAGCAGCCCTAAATATACAGCTTGAGCTTTAATGGAATGGTTTAGATCAAAGCATATTGATGTTAGAGTTACTAACTATTACTTTTTTACTTAGTTTTTTTTTTTTTTTTATAAAACTATGCATCCTTTAGAAATCCTTTATGTGCTAATAAAATACATTAAAGTCAGTTGTCGTAAAGTGAGAAAAGGAGAGAAAACAAGGTGTTTGAATATATTTGCAAGGTAATACAAGGTTACCAGTTTCCCCAGCAGCTCTCTTGGAGTTTTCAGAATATGCTGCTGTAGGCTCTCCCAATGTATGTATGGGACAGACGATGGAGACAGCGTTGCCACAAGAGAGCTTATAATTTAGCTCGAGCGGACCTCTCATTGCCGCGGCGGCGGCGGCACCATACACGAATCAAGAATGCAAAACTAAGGAGCTTGGCTTTTGAAGAATCTGAGATTTGTATTCAGAGCGGTTGGTAAGGGATGTGTTTATTCAACCATTGTTTATTGCTTCGGTCTGAAGCAGCGAAGTGTGTTTTGTCTTGGCCTGCCGTTCTGTTATGACTACAGAAGCTGCTATAGATAGAGATAAACGTCTTCAGGACATTGAAATTAAAGCTTCTACAACCTGTTTTTTTTTTTTTTTTTTTGCGACCTGTTTAAAAAGGCCACTTTTTAAACTGTCAACCCCGTTCTCACACAACAGGGGAAAAATAACCTATTTTTCTAAACTGATGGATTCCTAACCCACTGTAATTGCTCCAACACTTTCAAATGAATAGGTTTGGAAGGAGGCTGGAGAAATTGGCGAAGTTGTGCCAGACTAATCTGCTGCACACTGTGCCGAGACAAAGTGAGCTGCCTCATGTAGGGATCATTTATGCTGAGGGTTGCTTTGAAGTGCTTCCCCAATCCTTTTCATTGTGCCCAGGAAGATTAATTAGCCAAAGCCAGAACAATCAGTTAAATCCACAACAGGAAGATTATTTTAGGGGAGCAGATCTTTTTTTTTTTCTTTTTCCTCTTTTTCTTCTTCTTCTTCTTTAAACCCTCCCCCATCACTTCATTCACGCTCTCTTCACTTGAAAGAGCAGATTGGACTTTGGCTGGACTCTGGCTCTGCCACACACAGACTCTCCCCCTGATTACACCTTGAAATATGTGGATGAAAACTGTTGCGTCCCCGCTCCCGTTAACGCTTGGAGCTCTGCTAAAGCGCCCGTCGAGCTCTGAATTAATTGATTCAGTGGCTCTTCTGAATGCCATAAACTCTTTTTACAGTACCGTAAAAAGCTCAGTTTGTGCTCGCATGTCTGCAGCGCGTATACGAGTGCTTCCATTCATGTGTGTTTGCGGGTAAAAAGTGGGGGTTGCACTAACCAAGCCCTTTTCAACTTCTATAATCAGACTCTGGTTTAGCAGAGTGTAATTTAGCCCCAGACAGACTTCCTCCCGTCCTCCCCAGTGGAGATAGCTCGCTGGCTATTGAGCTGCTGCTGCTGCTGCTGCTGTGTTTCATGCGATCCATCCTCTTCCAAACCCCCGTCAGTGCTTTGTGTCGGATTCAGCTGTAGTGGCCAACAACCAGTAGGGGGGTGTCGTGCAGAGCCGAGTCATGCCAACGCCGCTGGAACCCCTGTGGAGATGTGAAGGAGCTGTGAAAAGCGAGGGAACTCTGAGGCATGAATAAAGAGGGGATACCCTCACACTGCGAGTGTGTGTGTCAGCTGCTGCTTGGCTGACAGAAACCCTTACTCAGCAGGGACATTCTCAGATTAATGAGGTACAGATGCGTCTCCGTAAAGTAGAATGTCGTCAAAATGTTTTTGTGCTTCAGGGATTCAGTTCAAAAACGGAGACTTTTATAGATATGACACGCAATGTTAAACGTATAATCTGTTTATTTCTGCTAATTTTAATGATTATGTTTTGCAGCAAAGACAAACGTAATCGTTTTTGGAAAATGTTTACATTCCATAAGACTGATTAATTTGTTTTTGTTTTAAAAGCAGAAATGCTAAGATATGCCAGTATTATGTTCTGCACAGTCACAAAAGAGGTTGCTGGCCTAATAGTTGTCCTGCAAACAGTCTGCAAAAATGTTTTTCCTACAGAACACAAAACAGGCTTTTACCAGCATATTGATGGAAGGTTAAGTGGAAGGAAAAACTGAAATTCAAAACAAGAATCCGTTCAAACCCCCAATCAAGAATTTTGTGTACACTGCACAGCATACTGACATATTTTTAAGTAGGCTGACATGTTGAATTGAAAACCCTTATATATTATTATGATGCCTCCATGAGCTGTAAGCCATAATCATAAAATTTTACCAAAATGGATGCTTAAAATATGTCAGTCAGTGTGTGATAAATCTATAAAATCTGAGCTTCACTTTAGGAACTGAATTGCTGAAATGACTGAACTTTTCAGGGACATTCTAAGTTACTGAGACGCCCTGCATCCGTCGATCACCATGTGTTGATCTAACAGGATCTGTCTTCCCAGGTGACAATGGTGCATCAGGAGTATGAGGAGAAGATCAAAGGTCTGATGCCGGCGGATCTCAGGAAGGAGCTGGAAGACACCATCACCTCCCTGAAAGCTCAGGTGAGAACTTTTGGTGAAAATAAATGGGAGTTAAAATACAGGAATGATTTTTTTTTTTTTTTCATTTTAACAGGCATTCTGCTGTTTTAACGTCTGCTTTCATGCATTGCATCACTTTCTCTTGCAACAGCACTTTGGTGGAGATCAGTTGTTTTAAATTTAAAAGTTTTTATTCATTTATTCTACTTTTTTATTTTAGAAGTTTAGCCCTTCAATATCTTGAGACATTTGTTTCTCTAGTTTTTATTCCCTAAATATTTTCACGGGTCGACGGGTCCATGTTTTTTCTGTTTATGCATGATTACAGAATCATTATATGTGCACAACGTGCCCTAATTTATAGCTTGTTGTTTTACCCATATTTTTAACGCTGTCCTTTTATGGTGTTTAAAAAAAAACTTTACCTATCAGTACATTCTGTTATTCGTGTGAGCAGTATGTTCTTTCTTTGCTGGAAACTGGATTTGTCTGAAAAATAGGTCTAATAAATTCATACATTATAAATTTATGAAACGTAAAGTACATAGAGGTTTTAAGCTCTGCAGGTTTGATGTTTTTGCTTGCCAGTGCACTGCGCTTTCGTGTGGTTATTTAAGATCATCTTGATCTCCAGGCTTTCTGGAAGCCTTTTCAGTTATTTTTCTCCCATCTTATTGTTTGGTTAGTGTGGGCTTTAATAAATCAGGATTGTAGATATGTGAGGGTTAAGGAATATGTGTCTGCCCCCTAAAAGTTCACTTACAACAGATGAGCAGAATAATTTTAAGAACTAAGGGGGAAAACATCCAGCAAGAACCTGACAGGAAATATCTCCAGTCATATATTTGGCCAGTTGTGTGGACTCTCCCCTCCTCCCGACGACGACGGCTTATGTTGCTTCTGCAACAACACGAGTTAGATTAAACTAAAGAAGTGAGAACGAAATGAGTTTTGTTAAATGTCGTCCTTCTGTCACGTTTAAAGCTCCAGAGTTGAAGCGCTGAGTGGCTCCGTTCGCAGAGCAGGCGCACCGTGTCCTCTCCTTCTTTCTCCGCCATCTTTCCTGTCAAACTACTGTTCAATAGAGTCATGTATGAAGCAAGTAATGCCTAAAAAAAATCTTTTTTAAGACAAAAATCTGTAAAAAAAAAAAAAAAAGTCAGATTAGAATCAGAATAACTCAAGCTCACCTTCTCTTGTCTTCCTGCTGTTTATTACATCACCAGTCAGTGCGTAGTAAAGCAGGTAAATGTGTCGTCTAAAGCTGAATACTTTAACACAAGCTCCAGCTCACTGCTGGTCTTTTAAAGTCATCAGGTAGAGTTCTGAAGTCCCGCTATGAACGCTGCGTCTAACTGCTTCTCGCAGCACCGCTTGTACTGATCAGAGATCAGCTAGTTAGGACTGCGAAGTGTTCATACACACTACATTAAAAAAAAACAAAAAAGAAAAAGTGGTAAGAAGCGTTTACAAAATCTGCAGTGATGCTGATATAAACAATTTAACTTTTGTTTTTAAACCGTATTACAATCCTATATGAATAAAGAATCAAACATTTACTAGATGAGCTGTTTAGAGCGTGACGTAAGTTTTTCTGTTTGTTGACTGATCCAAATATGGATTTGAACCACAGTTAATTAGAATGTAGGTGTAATATAATAATAAGAGTTTCATTTATGTTATGTGATTCATTCGATTTGAGCTTTTTTTGTGATCATTAATCACCACAATTCAACAAAACCCTAGACCAGCATGAGGAATTAAGCTGTGGCAATGGTTATTGATCCAAAATGGAAGAATGTTGGGACCATATAGTTAACACTTTGTATGTAATGGAGAGATAAACTGGTAATAAAACCACCTGAATTATTATTATTTTTTTTTTATCAAATAGAGGGATTTGGAGATAACCCAAGTATTTGCACAGAGCTATAAGTGAAGTGAAATCTTGCCCTTTTCTATAGTTATTTTTTTTTAAGAGCACTGAGCTAGTTTAACCTGCGGACCCCTTCTCGGCCTTTACACTGTAAATAATTTTGTTAATGAGAACTTTCAGGGTAAAAAGGGCTCATGTTCAACCCTCCCTTGTTTAAATACATCTCCCTGGATCTGATTTCAGCACACAGACCACAGCGCTGTGATCAGAAATGTTTATAAAATGTAATCCGTGACCAGAGCGGCCTCTCGTCTCATTGACAGCGTTTCGGGTTCTTACACATTTACATGGATTGTTTTTGAATAGAGGGAGAAAAAAAAAAAAAAAAAAACAGGTACGGAGAGTTTTTTTTTTTTTTTTTGTGCCTCACGAGGATTGCAACCACATTTTGGTAGAGTTTTGCATATATTTTAAATGAAACGCTAGAATTGGAGCTGAGGTCTCCCCCACAGAAAGGAATGCACCCTCGGCTCCAGTACGCTAGTCCCAGAACAATACGGATTCTTCTGGAGCTGTGATTATTCTGCCAGGCGCTGGATGCCAAGTAAATGTAGATGGGGGTTTATTTTCACTCCAGCCAAAAGCAGCACTTCATAAATAAACTTACAATTTGTAGCCAAACAAAAGAGCCGTGCTGCCTCCACTCACGGCATCCAAACTCTGGCCCATAATGTGCCCTGTTGTCCCAGTGTGCCTTAACCCTGCTGCCCTGATCTCCTGACCCTTTGGCCCCTGCTGTCTTGACCCCTGGACTTAACAAGCAGCCTTTTCTTTCACTCTCCTCTGTTCCGCTACCCAACACCAGCCAAAGCACAACCTAGCTCACACCAACCGGTCTCCTGCTTCCTTCTTTCTGTTTACACCACAGTTATTTCCAGCACAACTTCTCTGCACCATGTTTTACATCGTGTGTGTGTGTGTGTGTGTGTGCTGTAGGTCGGCTTCCTCCAGAAGACGGCCTCTTTGCTGCAGGAAGACCTGGATGCCTGCCGCAACAGGAGGTATAGAGTGTTTGTTTACAGCTTTCCTTATAGATTTGTAAAGTATCTTAGATTATTCTGTGTTTCACTCTTTTCTATAAGAAGGACTTTGTTTCATCTAAGAGCTAATCAGGTCTAATATGAGGACACACACCATCTTTCCAGAGTCACCTTGCTAGCTGGGTCTTGCTGAACACACACTGTACTTGTTACCATTCAGAACTAATTTTTCACCACAGCATCATAAGAGGAGATGACATGAGTATGTTTATAGAAGAAGAAAACAGAAAAAATTCTATTGTACTAACACTAGCCAAAAACATGCAGCTGTTATCCTAAAGGTTTCGTTAATTATAACTTTTCCAAATAGGAAACACAAGCATTTGTTTTTGGCACCACCTTTTAAATCTGAGTACTTTTCTTTTATGGCGGCACACAGAATTTAACAAACGAAAGCATCCCCACAGCATGGTGCTGCTTCGCTCATAACGAGAGAGATGTCCACTATTAGTTTTATGCCACTCTTTGTGATTGGCATGGAAGGTTTCCATTCTGGTCTCATCTGACCAGAACAGTCTTCAGCCATTTGTAAAACACCAGGCTTCATTTCCCTCCCACTTCATAATTACCTGCTTCTCTGTGTGGCTCTGTTACAAAAAAATAAATAAATAAATCAATTGCACTAAAGTTAGTGGTTGTAATGTGATAAAAGGCAAAAACATTTCAAGTTGTTCAAATCCTTTTGCAAGTCTTTGTGTATTTTTGGTTCGTTTGGGTGTGTGCTGTCAAAGTGTTACTTTGCTCATTCTGAGGCATTTGTTTCCATTTTGATCTTCTTCAGCAGTAATGCTTCTTTCTTATTCTCTTCTTTTCACAGGTAGCCGCACGAAGATCAGACACTCCAGGACATGAAGGACGATGCCGGCCAACAGAAGTGAGCATTGTAGTTCCCTCTCATCCTTCACTCCACCGGACCGGTCATTCTGAAGTTTGTTTATCTCATTTTAGCTTAACATTGATTAAATGTAGCATTTTGATGTCCTCATCCAGCTAAAGTGTTCATTTGTGTGTCTTTTTTATCAGTTACCTGACTTTCTCATGAAAATGTTCATATTTTTATGAATTCATCATTTGTAATAAAAGACTTTGTCTCTCTTTGTTTTGTTTTGTTTTGGCTGTTTCTTCCCCATCCCTTGGTGGTTTTTTCATCGTCTTTAATCAGTCCCTCCATCCGAGGAAGTCTTGCTGTTCTCTTTGACCACAGTGTGTACGTTAACCAAGATTAGGCTGCAGCAAGAGTCCTTGAATTCCCATCGCCCCCCTCCGTCATTATTTGACACCGTGTCTCTGGCCAAACCCTGGTTTGGAGAGCGGAGAGCAGCCAGGGGTCTGTGGTCGGTTCGGATAACGTGCGCTGTGAGTAGATTGTTTGGACCTCAGGTTAAGGCTGCAGCCACAGGCCTTGATGTTTCTGTTTCAGCCAACGCTTTGTGTTTTATCCGCCATCCCACTCAGAGATTCACACGTTAAATCTCTCAGCCTCCTCCAAAAGCGCCAGGAATTTATAGGTTTTTAATAACAGGCGCACATGATGGAGCATTATAATAATCTCCTATCAGGTGGCGGATAATGTCGACGAGGAACGCAGGGGCTTGAATACTGATCATTTTCGAAGCATCCCAATATTTATCTTCCCTCCCTTGAATAAAATTTAAAGATGTTATTACATCCCTGGATCAGTTTTGATTTCAGAGGCCTCCACACTTATTTGCATTGGAATTGCTTTCTTTTCACGCCCACACTTCACGTGTTCCCATTGTCCGTGACCTGCTCTGCCGTCTTCCAAAGCAAACATGTTTCCCCTCTCCGTATTTATTTGATGTGCTGATTTCTGCTGCCCATGCAGAGAGAAGAAGAATAGAAAAAAAGCAGAGAGAGAGAGAGAGAGAAGTCTGTCAGACCAACATCTGAGAAGCTGAAGTTTAGTCATTCAGGGCAAAGGCTTTGTAGACTGTTGTTTCTGCAGAAGGTGCAGAGGAGTCATTACTATTGCAGTGTTACATCCAAGCTGCATGCTCATTTATATACATCTAAAGACATGCATGCAATGTTTTTTTATATGTACCACCTTTGTGGCTGTGCCGTGCTGCGAGTAAAAGCCTCGGTGTGCTTCAATCGCACCTGGTTGTTTTAACAAGTTGCAAAACCAGAGAGGCTCTGCTGTGGACTTTGTCTGAAGAAGAAAGGGGATGTGTCATTGCCTCTTCTTCCCTTTGTCCAGATTTTGATCAGAGACACAAAAATACGGGGGCTGTCCTTTTGCACGTGTACAGTGCCGTGCAGTATTCTTCATTCCATTTGAACTGTTTCTCATTTTGCTGTGCTGCAGCCCCCGTCATCAGTGTTTGTCTCTAATCGCTTTGCACTGAAGCTACTAGCGTGGTTTCCTGCCAGATTGCCAAGATATTGTAAATTCCTTCAGCTTTGTCCAGTTTCCTCATCTCTGCTAAATAAAAGCATGCCCACAGCATAATGCTGCCCACACCGTGTTCAATTATATCTCCAGTGGTAGTTTCCCCCCCACAGAGGTTGGCATCATGGCCAAAATAGCTTAATTTTGGGTTCGTTTGACATGAACACATTCTTCCATCCGTGCTACTCCGTGTAAAATGTTTTTAGCTTCAACATGACAACATGTAGAAAAGTTTTTATTTTTCTTTTTTTTACCAGATCATTCAGTGTGTCCCAAAGATGAGGTCCTAATTTGTTATGGACCTTAGTGGACTGTGTCTTACTATTTATTCACTGTGGATTAGCATTATTTATCTTTTACTCACTAAAGAAGTCTTAATAAATAAAAACGATCTATTCTTAGCTACCCAGCAAATCAGGCATGTTGCTATGGTGGCTAAAGTATGTATAAGAATAGACTAATATTCGGGTAAATGCATTTATAGAAAATAAAGTGTTGAAAATGTGGAATTATGTTTATTACAATTTTTTTTAGAACTGACAGTAAAAGTATTTCCTAAAAGGCATAAGTGAGAATCAAATTACTTTTGAGTATGTGGTTATGTGTGCAAGGTGTTCCACGTTGAAGATTTATATCTTCCTGATCCTTCTATAAGTAATAATAAGGTATAAAAATGAATTTATAGATGTCAGCTAAAGCATCACCTTGATGATTGTAAGGAGGCAGATAGAGTTTGATCAACATGTTTTTTTTTTTTAAGTTAAAATTTACAAAGAAAAGCGGGATTGACCCGTTCCCACAAATAAACAGAAAAGGCCCTGGTTCTTGATAGAACGTTGCCTTTGATACCAAAAAATAAATATGATCCACAGTATCAACGGCAGCAGGTTTGTCCTCAGGTCTCTATGCACCAGAATGTTTGGAAAAGGTTATTCCTTAATGGAAGTAACACCATAAGGTCAAGAGAGTTAAATCCAAAATATTATAAGGGTTAAAGAGCACTGAGTTTAAGTAAAGAAATCAAACATTTGAAAAGACATCCCATTTTTAATCAAAATTAGCCTGGCTCAATAGTAAAGAGCGCCTTGTGCTAACTTTGCCTGTCTACTCTGCCATCAGCAGACGAGACAAACGCTTTGTTAGAAACTTCCAGACCCATTAAGGTTTACAGCTGCTGATACCGGAGATCTAAAACTGTTTGTTTTTGTTTTTTTTTTGGCTTATTAGGCAGACTCCTGCTTTGCTCATTGACACCCAAACAGGATTCAGTCATAACCTCTCCTTTAATCTGTGACATAGTTTCACTCTAATTGATTGTCTACCGGCAAAATTACCTCCATAATTGCGCTTGTGTAAATACAAGCCTTGAATGTCATTTCCACAGGGCCGCCACGGCCCCATTAAGGATCAAAGCCTTCGCTTCCTCTCCGTTATCTCCACATCAGACAGTGGACTGTTGTCCAAAGGCCGTCAGCGAGCTGCAAAGGTCTACACTCATCTACTGTTCTCTCACTTTTCACGGTGCTAAAATTTAACGGCGCCTGGCGAAACTTTTTCACATGGCGTTACATTGCAGCCACAACCAGAATGTATTTTATTGGTATTTTATGTGATGGATCAAAAAAAAAAAACCAAAAGGTACATCTCTGCCAGCTGCAGATGGATGGCATCTATGAAGATTCAAGTTTATCTGTATCTGCAGAGTACTCAAACACTGCTGTCAAGTGTAGCACTGCTTTAACAAATTCCTCCAGGAAGCCGTAGTAAAAAGTATTTGGTAAAAATGATACGCGAGTACTGAGTAACTCATCTTAAGATCTGATTTATTATTTAAAAATGATGTAATCTGATATACAAAAATATAGATTTATGTGAATTTAAAGACCAAAATGAAGTAATATGCGTGTAACGGACACAGACTGAAGAAACACTCTTCCAAATAATTTTTATGAAACCAATTCTTAAGTAATGTATAAATACATCATCTTCTTGGCCTTCAAATGGCACAAAATGTCGAGCAGATAGAAAATAACATTAAAAGAGCAAAGCTTTCTCATGAACAAGAGGGCTCACTTTGACATAAACTGTAGGTATGAGTTTGTGTCTCATGTATTTTTTGTTTAAAATAAGTTCATTCTTCAGTGAAACTACTTGTGACATTTTACTCAAGTAAAAGTAAAAAGTATGGTGGATTAAAACTGCTCCTAAAAGTTTTTTTTGTTTGTTTGTTTGTTTTTTTTTACTAAAAGTTACTTAAGTAAATGTAACTGAGTAAATATTCCTACTTGGCTCTTCTAGTTGCAAATTCTGAATTGGATTTAGGCCCGGACTTTGACTGGGCCGTTCTGAAAAAGACATATCCTTTGATCCACATCACTGTCTAGCAGCTCCGTTTGTATGTTTATGAATTTTTTTAAGCCTCTTGCCGGCTTTCTTCTATCATTGCCATGTATTTAGATTTTATAGTGCTTAGTGAGAGCTACGATGCTTGGAACAATGTTTTATGTCCTAAACTTTCTTTAACTTTCTCCATAGTTTTGTCCATGACCTGTCTGTTGAGTTTCTTAGATTTCATGATGCATCTTGTTCTTTGATATTCTCTGGAACAGCTGGATTTATGCTGAGAATAAATTACACGCAGATTAACTCCTTTAAATACATGGGGACTCCATGGGGGACTGGTTGCCATGGAGTTTATTTGGGGGTTTCAGAATACAGGGAGCAGAATACAAATCCACATCGTATTTTTCTTGTTCTTCGTTCACTAAGGTTTGTGGTTTTAGCACAACAACAGTTTAATGGATAATTCTGCAAAGCCCTAGAGGTTAGCTTCAAGTTGTGATGATGGATCTTTTTTTTTAATTCAGAAAATGTTAAAGTTATGCATGAATTTGAGTCGTAAGTGTGTTTGGATTATAGATGAAGTTTTTCTGAAACATTTAAACCAGAGTTTCATTGATCGTCTTTATCTAGAGATTATTTGAGGACATACATGAAGACGTAGAGCATGGCGAGTTTTTTTTTTCTTTTTTTTTTTTTTAAAGCAATCTCTGCCTCTCCTCCCCTCCTCTTGCAAGGTTTAAACATGTGACGTGTGGATATGTGCACCTCAGTCCCGTGACAGGCTCCTGGGATTGACTGTACATCAGCAGATGATTGACAAAGTCATCGTTTGCGCGAGCGTGCGTGCCGCTGGATCTTTTTATAGAGCTTTTGTTCTGAGTCAGACCCCAGGAAGCCGGTGCTCGGCTGCAGCAACACTGCTTGCATATTTAAAACCTGTTTATCGCCAACACTTCACACACACACACACAGCACCCGCTACAAATTCCTGTGTTTGTGTCGTCTTCCTTCACGCTTTCTCCGTTTCTGTCTTGTCTCTCTCTTTGTTGACATGGTATTTATGAGGCGTTCTTTTCCCCTCTCTCTCTTTTCCCAGTCCTGTCACTCAAACACAACAGGGGCTATGAAACAGCGATGGCTTTGAGTGATCTGAGGACAAGTGGGTTAGAGGCTATACAGACTCTGTGAAGAAGGCGCAGCAGGTTGTGTTTTTGTGATTGTGGCAGAAATCCGCCACCAGATGATGTAGGCTGAGCAGAGGGACAGAGGCGTTCAAGACAGTGTGGGAGGTTTGTCTGCATCTCTGACCCTCTGTCTATGTCTTTTTTATTTATCTTACTCAGTGTCTGCTTCTAATGTGGCTGTGGGGGACATCCATCCATCCTAATGAAAGCTGAAAATGCTTCTGTCTGCCTGTTCTTAGCCAGACCTTTAAAGCTGATGCAGTTAACCTCAGCCTCTCTGAAACCTCAGTTTGATCAGACACCTTCAGCGCCACTGAGCCGCGCTGAGCCACCAAATGCGTCCATTGCCGATGCTGTGGACTCCCACATAGTCTTGCTGTTTTGCGTTTATGTTGAAGGGAAGTTTGTTTTTGGTTTAAAATGCAAATACAGCATAACTTATGTAAACAAGTGAAACATTTCTGCAGATTTTCGGCATGAGGTCAGTGACACGATGAAGGTATTTAGGGAAAGTGTTTGCACAGGATCTCGCAAAATTATGGTCCAATTCTTTTTTTTTTATCATATTGCAATTAACTGTATTAGTATCTTATGTTATAGGCTAACATATAACATGGAAAAATATGTACATCAGTGCGGTCCAAAGTTTTTGTAGTGGATGCCGAAACAATCAGATCCTTCACCATTGGTTTGGTTTATTTTGTTTTTCCCTGCCTGTCTACTTTGATGCTGGATGCAGTTTTGCTCATTTAATAAAGTTATATAACAGCGGATTTTATCTTGCCGGCAACAGAAAGTTATATAATTTTTTTTAATGCAGTTTTTTTCAATTTACTTTTTACCTTTGCTGCAATAACATGCAAGATGAAGGAGAAATAGCTTGTTTTCTTTTGCCAAAGACAAAAAAGAAATCCTACAACTGCTAAAATCTCACACCACTCCATTTTGTTCACATGTTGTGAAGAAGGATGTTGCGCTTCAGAGAGCCACAATCTGGGCACTCCTAAGATAAATGCTTCTTTTGCTTCCAATGCTTCCATGGTGTACTGCAGTGTTACGTTTCCCCTGCAACACATAGCATGTAGGCCAGGCGTGTCAAACTCCAGTCCTCAAGGGCCGCTGTCTTGGAGTTTTTAGATGTGCCACAGGGACAAAACACTGGAATGAAATGGCTTAATTACCTCCTTCTTGTGTAGAGTCCTGCTAACGACCTAATTATTCTATTCAGGTGTGGTGCAGCAGAGGCACGTCTAAAGGTTGCAGGGCAGTGGCCCTCCAGGACTGGAGTTTGACACCTGTGATCTAGGCCAAAAAGATTTGTTCTCCCTGGACCTGAGAACACTCTTCTGCATGTTTCCTCAAAGGTATAGTCTTTATCTTCTCTATGTGCAACCTTACATGGGACTTCTTATGTCTTTCTTCCATAAAGGCCAGACTTGTTAAGTGCATGGGGCAACAGGAAGTATCAAAAAAGATACAAATCTGGCCTCTGATGTGTGGGCAAGCGAGTTAATCACCTTTCCTAGTTGGAAGGAGAGGGTTAGGAAGAAGGCCAACGGGGTTACGGTGATAGATTAAGGATGAGTGAAGGAGTCCAGGTTAAGACTGATTCAGAGACAAATTGCCGTCCTGTCAAGCATGGCAGAACTGGGGCGTCTGGCCTGTGAAGTGCCTGCATGGTGCTTGACTGCGAGCGGCGGAGGAAATAAAAGTCATTACTGTCAGTGTGGAGTGAGCTTCATGGCCCAAACGGGATTAGACAGTGCATCCGACATTGTTTCTATACATTGGTAGACTTAAAAGTCAAGCGCAAAATGGGATTAAAACGAGGGGAAAAAACCAATAAATAACCTTCAACACCCACCAAACCCCCCCTTCTTCTGCTGCTGCCTTGTATTTCTTCTCTTCCTTATTTCCCTACCAATTCTTTTTTTTTTTCATGTCTCATTCGCACTGTCTTCTCTTTCACCTGTCTCCCTCCCAATTCCACTCTCTTTGACATGTTTATCTTTGTCTTCTGCCATCTTTCACACTCTCATCCCCCATTATCAGAATTTACAGGTGAGGCGCCGGCTGCCGATTGCTCTCACCGCTTGCTCTCACCGCTTTCTGTTTGACCAAAAAAAGAAAGAGAAAACATCCTTCTGGGGCCAATTGGTGCCTGAAATCCAACTTCATTCCCCTCAAACTGAACCCTTTTGAAAACAAACTCCCTGCACCACTGGCTCTTTTATTCCCCATTTCTTCCTATTTCAAAACATCCCCCATAACATACTTGCGAATTGTTGCCCTTCCTTAACTTTTAAGGCTATTATGCACCATGTCCAACTTCAAAGCCTGTCTTAACTCCACACTTTAATTGTATCTTCCCCAACCCGCTGCGTACCATTTGATTCTGCTGACAACAGCACTTCTCCCTCTCTTCTTGCCCCATATTTCTCATGCCAACGTTTGGTTCTGGCTTAAGTTGACCCATTGCGCCATCACCACCACCATCACAGCTCCTCTCATCAGCTTTAGAGCCTTTTGTCCCCCCTGTTGTTACTCACTTTGAAGAGGTAGTTTTCCATTTCCTCTCTCTCAGCAGTCGATTGTCTCCCGGGGTGTGTACACACCAAACAAACTTGAAACAGTAACCCCCTGTCCTGCACTGGCAGACTCCTACTCTTTCTTTATCTTCTCTATGATAAACCATGGCTCTGGTTGATAATTGCCATAAGCTTCCCTCTTGGTTTCATTTTCCATTGTCCTCCCCCAAATTCTTGGCGCTGGCTCGAGATAAAGGGATGAGCACTTCAAAGGGGTTGCTGCGAAGAGTTTAACCCCCAAGCCGAAAAGGAACAGCACACAATACTGTAATTGAGAGCGAGTTACTGATCACAGAGCTGCAGCACAGAGAGGACGGCATGCCGAGGGGAGTGTTTATGGCTACTGCTGAGCCGGCCGGCAGCAGTAGCGACAGGTTGGAGGCTACTTAGTCATAAAAACCTCCACCCATCAAAGCTATCTGATTGTTTTTAATCTGATACGTATTTCAGTGAAGGTGTAGGTCCACTTGTGACTCACAGTCATGTATTTTATGTGACATATCAATAGGTGCTCCTGGAAAAAATGAATTAGCCACTATTGTGAAGACCAAGGAACACAGCAGACAAGCCAGAGAGGAAGTTGTGGAGAAGTTTAATGCAGAATATAAAGCAATATTCTAAACTTTTAACATCTCACAGAGATCTGTTCGATCCATTATCTACAAAACAAACTAGTGTGGAACAACAACACATCTATCAAGACATGGTATCCACCTTGCTCTTAGGAGAGCATTGAACAGAGAAGCAGCCAGGAGGCTCATAGTCACTCATTCTTTCTGGAAGGGTGACTATGAGAAAATTCATGTGCTAGAATGGCCCAGTCAAAGTCCAGATCTAAAAGTAACCAGGATTTTGTGGCCCAATTTGGAGCTGTTTTCCAAATAATACATACATGTTTGCCCTTGAATTGCGAAATTGCTTTAGATAGGTCCCAATAGCCCGTAGCTGTAAATGGTCAGAAGCTGGGTCAGACTTTAGAAAGTGCTAACTGGGCCCCAATCTTATTGGGGGAGGGGGGGGAAGGCAAAGGTTTTTATTTTTGTTTTTAATGAATGGATGTTTTGCAAGAATTGCATTTCATATAAAATAATAGGCCCAAATTAGGTGAAATGTATTAATATTTTGGGATTTTTATAAATATAAAAAATATTCAAGTATTTGAAAAGTTATAAAATTATGGTTGATTTTTTTGGGAAACATGGAATTATTGTCTAGGGGGCTAACTAAACTTAGCATGCATCAATTTATGCCTGCTAATATATAAGATTGCTATTAATTTACTGTAATTTTCATTAGGAAAATAATTTTTCCTCAGTGCATAGGGCATCAAAACTGGCTGCAGCATAGGGATCCACATCCTTGTAGATCTGGCCCTGGTCAGAAGGTGTTTCTATGAAGCGTTGATTCAGGAGGCTTGTATACAAATGCAAGCTACATTTTCAGACTTTTTTTGTAAGAACAAACTTATGCACTGCTTTTTTTTTTTTTTAGCCTATCACTTAAAATCCTACAACCTTACATTAAACTCTGTGTTTGTAATGTAATAAAATGTGAAAAGGTTGAGGGAGGATGACTGTTGTGTGCATCAAAGGCACTCTTTGATGCACACAAGAAAAGACTCACCTACATGTGATTTATATGTCCCCTTCTCTCTTTATTTGTAGGAAGTCAGAGCTTGACCTGTCCCTGTAATAAAATCTCCCTATAAACAGAGAGTAACATCCCATAACCTCTCTCCTTGAAGCATTCTTTTCAAACGTCTTTTTATAGGGGAAGAAACCAAGGACAACCCAGGTCCCAGGCCGGGCACAGACCTGGGGTCAGCTCCTGAGGGGCAGCAGGGAGGACCTGACCCGCGGGGACCTCCCATGAACCGTGTGGGGAGCTGACAAGCCAGGACATGAGGGCCCGACTGGCCCCAGGTACCGGCAGGGGGTCCCCACCATCACCATGGAGATGGTTTTCTCCCTGGTGTGTTTACTGTCAGAGGTCAGCCTGGGCCCTTCAAAGTTAACAAAGGCTGACATTGTCTGGGCAGGAGTCTGAATATCAGCTGGACATGCAGATAGTTTTTATGAGATACACTTAGTTTGTGTAGGCTAGTTTCTCTCATCTGCGGGTCACACAGCTTTTCTGTCACTCCATGCCAAACTGATGTTTTATGTTTTCTGATCAGATGAGCTTTTCTACAAACTCTTGATGGTTGGTGGAAGTGCCTGCTGAAGCTCAAATACCACAAGCTGTTGCTCTTTAAGTTGGGACAGTAAGTTTGATGTGTTTCGTTTTGTTGTTCCGAATGAGAGAGAGCAGAGAGAGTTTGAAGGCAACGAAGTGTCCTTTGATCGATGAGTAATCCCAGCGTCACCGTTGCCCTCTGCAAGAGAAATTTCCCTTTTATTATCCTTGATGGGAAGGGAGCCATCAAGGGAGAAAGTTTCGCAGCACCTTTAACAAATGGGTTGATCAAAGCGTTTGTCGTCTTTGTACTGTACTTTTCGGATCTGTGTCTACTGAGACTAAAAAGGCCCAGAAGCACCTACTGACGTTCTTTTAAGAATGTATCCAGTGATGGCGAAACAAAGGCTGCCCTGTTGTGGCCCTTTAAAAGCTGCACAGATCCAACCAAAACGCTGTTGATGCTGTTCAATAAACCGCGCTAGCATTGATAACATGCATCCACACTTTTAGTGGATGTATGTTGGATGAGACCATTGAGGGATTTTTCTATATTTCCATATTATCTGCAGGTTAAGTTATGAACAAATCAGAGCTATTGAGAGGAGCGAATCATGTGCTGTTTAGATGAAATACCATTGTGTATGGCAAGCATTCTATACCTTAAATATTGAGATTTTCCTCTACAGGTTTGTTTTTATGAATATAAAAGACTGGGTTGGAACCTCCTATCCAACCCAATCTTTTTTAATACTTTATGTTTATTTTTTTATACACAGGAACAAACAGATCAGCGCTAAAGCAAACACATTGTAAAGTAGGCCTTGTGATTTATAAGAAACAGATCCAGGACACAAGAAGAAATAATACTTGGGACAGGATACAGACCACACTGTCTCACTACTGTCTCCTTCTGAAGACACTTTGGAAAAGTCGATGTCTTATGGGTCAAGTTTGCAATGTTTAAACTGACAAATGAGATGCCAAACAAAATGCTGACCCTTCTATATTCTTTTGATTACTAACAAAACTAAAATAATAGCAGGTCCCAAGCTGACCTTCAAATAATCTGCATTTCATGCAGAAAAATCCAATCTATATTTGACAAGTCTCAGAGTATTAGAGGTTTTGAAACAGAGATGATCTTTGCTGGTCCAGATGCTCAAATAAATAACTGACTAAAAACAAAATATGAGGGTGGAAAACTTTAATTTTTATAGTTGGAAAATTTGTAGGACATCTGAGTTCTTTTGGCTGTTGTACATGAAAGAAACCCAAGATTTACTCAGCAATCAAAGTTCTTGTACTTGTTCCTCTAAAGCTCCGGATGCTTTAATTTTTAACCCATTAGCATGACTTTGACTAGATCAGTATTACTGTAGAAATTAGCCTTTTACGTCACTTTAGTGAACTTCTGTTTGGGAACTTTGTTTTGATTCTGCCGTATCAAACGGTTTTCCATCTTTAATGGCCCGTTTATGTCGTCCCATAGAATGTTCATCATATTTAAGTCCAGGCTTTCACTAGATCATTCCAAAACCGTAATTTTGCTTTCACAAGCAATTCAGAGCTTTGTTGTTGGGCATCAAGTGGCAAAGCAACCTCAGATCATCACATTACCACCATCGTGTTTGAATGTTGGAATGATATTATTGTTTTTGGAACTCAATGCTGACCTGCCAAAAGGTTTCAGTTTCATCTCATTAGTCCACTGAATATTTTCTCAGCTGTTTGATGATCACCGAGATGCTTTTTGATAAATGTGAGACTGTCAAGTGTTTTTCATTTTGTAACTCTCCCATGGATGCCATTTTGGTTCAGTCTCATTTCTAAATGGGTATTTTGTGAGCTCCTGGATAAGTCGTTGATACGTGTTGGAGTAACTTTGACCTCCTGGAAAGGTTCCACACTGTTTCATGACGTCTTCAGTTGTAAATGCTGGCTGCCTGTTTCAAGTTTGTTTGCCTTAGAAATGGCTTTGTAACCCTTTACAAACCCTTTAGTGAACTTTATTTCACATGTGTTTTTGAGTTTCATTTGCTTGAGGAAAGATTTGTTGCTTTTTGAGAGTTTTTACCCTACTTCATGTTGTCATACATCCTCTGTTGAATAAATGCATTGATTCTGTGGTTCAGGCATAGGTCAGGACTGTACCTGTCTAGTGGAAATTTAACTTAGCATTCCAAAAATGTGGGAATTCACTATTTAGCAAGAGGTGATAATTACTTTTTTTCACATAGGACCAGGCTGGTTTGGAAAATGTTTTTATCTTAATCAATTAAATAATAATTTCCGAATTGCATTTTGTATTTACTCCAGTTATATTTGTTCCATATGACAATTTGTTTGGTGGTCTAAGCATTTAAATGTGAGTGGGGAAAAAAAACAAAAACAGTACTGTATCTATTTTGAAAACTTTCCAGAGATATTATTTGACAAAAGCATCTCGAATTGGTGTCTGTTCAACTAGTGTCACAAAAAATGTATTGCTTTAAGAAACTTTCGCCTTCCGGAGTATTTGAATAAATGTAAAAATAGCTTGCCATAGCTTTCTGAAAACTTTTCCTGTACTGAGCAGATGTTTCGTTTGCCGTGTCTGCATGCTGCCACTGGTGGGAGCTGTGGAGTAATAATCGCTCTTGCGAGTATTAAGTATGGTTATTGAGCATGTTGCTCAATAACCTGGATAATGAATGAGATGTAAAGTCAACATGTCATTTATTATTATCACAGCGTCTTTCAGCTTGATTACAGAGAGCATTTAAAAAGATGAGTGGATCTTTTATTCTCGCTCCAAGGACACTTCTGTGATTCTGTCTTGTCAAAAGAATGTCGCAAGCACATTAAAATGTGTTTGTTTTTTTTATTTTATCTTGCACTGCTAATTTTTCACTATATACCCGAAATGAATAAAGAAGACATAACTTGGCTGTCCAGGAACACTGACCTCTGTATTAATACTCACCTCCACGACTGTTCGCGGGGTTTATCTGAATTTCATAAAACATGTGAGTGTTTCTGGAGAAACAAACTCAACGTCTTTAAAGTGTATGTGGCAATAGAGGGATCGTAACGACAATGCTGTTGGGGCGGCAGATCAGTTACTTCTGACGCTCCAAGCCCTCAGGGGAGTTGGCTCAAGATTGCTTGTCTTTGATAAGGTCCTGCGCTGGAGCTGCAACTTCGCGATCTGAGAAGATGTCGTAAAAAGAGTTTACGCCTCGCTAAATAACCCGAGCCATCTTTAAACTATCCCTCACATCGCATGAGCGAGATACACCCAAGACTATTGGATGTTTGCTTTTGCTTTTTTTTATTCCGGAGGAAGAAAGCTGCGATTGTTTTTTATGCAGCTGCCAGGACCAGGCAGTCGGTTCCTCACTTTGAAGTGCGCTGCTCCAGCCTCTCGGTTCAGTTGGTGTTGGAGTCGCCTACAGGAGAGACCTACGGTGCGGCATGGCAGCCTGAAAGCACCAGGGAGGAGGAAAAGAAGAAAGAGGGAATAGAGAAAAACATAAATACATATTTTTTTTCTTTTTTTTTTTTTTACTGCACTTCTATGTTCTTAACCGTGTTTTGGACACCAGCAATGTGGATTATAAGCGCTTTTTGTGGAGTTTAATTCGAGGGGGAAACGAACTCGCGGATCGATGGTAAGTTGGAGGACTGCGTGCCTCCTCAAACTCGCCCCCATTGGAGTTCCCTTTGATGTGCCTTTGAAGTAACGTTCCGGGGTAAATTGGCCACTTTTCCCCAGTTTACACACTCAAAAGACGCGCAGGTTCGCGTCTGTGTCCCTCGCTTTCCTCTGTTTTCGAAAAGGCTTGCTTTAACACTTAAATATTCGTGAGAACATTTCTTAAGAAGTAGCCGACCCGAGTCTTGTTGAGCAATTCCTCCCCCACAAGATCAGAGACTTTGATGTTCTTGGGACTTTGGCTGTATTTTTCGCCATTAGAGAAACTGAAAGGGTGTTTTTTTATATATATATATATATTTTTTTTTAATGTTCAGATTAAAGTAACTCAAATGATTTACCACAGAGTGGTCAGGAATCTCAAGTGTAAGTAATATTTGAGTGTTTTCGCCCTGAAGCCAGGGGGGAGGGGTTGAACTCCCAGTTCACTATTTTGGTCACGTTTTCTCATCTCTTTGGGTTGATCGATGTCCTACAGGTACTGGGGAGAGGGAGACTTCATTTTAGTCGCCCCAGATGAGATGGGGAGAGTCCTGGGAATGAGAAACTAAGAGAGTGACAGGGAGGGCAAGAAGAAGCGCTTGTCCATTTGAAGGTCTCGTTGAAGTGAATCCAGTGCATTCTTTAAATCACTCGATTCCTTCTTTTTTTTTTTTTTTCTGTGGAAACCCCATTGCTTTTGGGTTAGATGAGAGAAACTCCGCTTTATGTAATGCTGCTGCAGCGGTTTTTTCCCCCCCTTCTTTTCCTTTTTTTTTTTTTTTTTTTTTTTTTTTGCCCTGTAAAATCCAGCAAAGGCTCTGACTGCGTTCCTCTGTCTCTTTGAAGTCGGGGCGGATCTGGTTGTGATTAGATCAATACTTTGTGTTTCAGAGAGAAGACGGGCAGCCTGAGAGAAGCCCCCCCCCCCGCTGACACAAGAGAGTGAGGAGATTTACAGTAGGAGCTCAGAGGAGGCGATCGGCGCTCTCTCTTTGCTCTATCTTCCTGCTGCTTCCAGAGACATGAGCCGGCCGCTTATGGACCATATCGCCGGTAGTAGTTTCCGCGAAGATGCCCCTCGACCCCCGGTGCCAGGGGAGGAGGGCGACGCGCCCCGCTACCCCAGCAAAGCCGCAGTGATGAAACCCCTCGAAGCCCCGCAATCCGCTCTGCTCGCCGGCTCTCCGGGCTCCTCGGCGCGGAGGAACGAGGATGGTCTCGGGGAGCCGGAGGGCAGCGCCTCGCCGGACTCGCCGCTGTCCCGCTGGACGAAGTCCCTGCACTCCCTGCTCGGAGACCAGGACGGCGCCGTTCTGTTCCGGACGTTCCTGGAGCGGGAGAAGAGCGCGGACGCCCTGGACTTCTGGTTCGCCTGCAACGGCTTCCGGCAGATGGACCTGAAGGACACCAAAACGCAGCGGGTCGCCAAGGCGATCTACAAGCGCTACATCGAGAACAACAGCGTGGTGGCCAAGCAGCTGAAGCCGCCCACCAAAACCTTCATCCGGGATAACATCAAGAGGCAGCACATCGACTCTGCCATGTTCGACCAGGCGCAGACGGAGATCCAGACGGACATGGAGGAGAACGCCTACCAGATGTTCCTGACCTCTGACATTTACCTAGAGTATGTTCGGACCGGCGGGGAGAACCCGAGCCACGTCAGCCCGGGCTCTTTGGGCAGCCTGAAAGTTGTATGTGGATACCTGCCCACGCTCAACGAGGAAGAGGAGTGGAGCTGTGACTTCAGAGCCAAAGCCCTGCTGGGGCTGAAGGGGCAGAGGGTCCCCATTACGCAGAGAGCAGTGGAGATGATGGAGAAGGGGTACAGGTATGTCTGCTGCACCCTTTTTTTTTTTTTTTTTTTCCCCTTTTGCACCCTGTTGTCACACTCTAGAGCAAAGGCTTACTCTAAGAGAGGTACAACACAGCTTTTCCCCTCCTCCTAAGTTTGCAGAAAACTCTCTGGCCCGTCTTCCCCCCTCTCCCAAAGTCTCCAGCAGCAGCAGCAGCAGCAGCCCTCTGCTGGAGCTCGCCTGGATTTCCGGCGCTTTGAAATGGTTCCGCAGAGTGACGGATCGTCTTCCAGAGGAAAAGTTCACAGAGCCGGGGCTGGCTCTGGCCCCAGCCAGCAAATAATAGATGATGACATTGCTGTGCTATGTCTCCTCTTGTACCACCTCTGTCAAAAGCCTTCAGGCGGAGATAAAAATCTACGGCGGCTCTTCAGATGTCACTTTGATGTGAGGGTAGTTTCATTTATGTGTTTTCTTTGCTCCGTCCTACTCTGTTTGTTTTAAGTTAGGGGCGGGGAGGGAAAAAAAAACTGCAGGGTGTTTGCAAGTATTTCCAATATCCCGGTTCAAATGCTGGGACTCGTATTAGTCTGTTGCTGAATCCAGTTGTTGTTTCACCAATGAGTGAAAACTTAATGAGTCGATCTAATTGCTATTATCTCAAACAGAAAATGAAAACTATTCCACCAAACAATCGTCTGGAGACGAGAATCAACCAGGTCCTCATTACTTTCTCCGATTGGGAATCAGATTGGTGAAATCTCAAAATATAGTTTTTCTTATCCGCTGATGCATCGAAACTCAGACGCTCCGCCATCATCAGTCTATAGCTTCAGTGGCCATCTTTGATTCACTTCAGTTGAGTCAAAGTTTCTTTTCATGTGCTACAGACAGTATAAGATTGTCATCAGCCGGTCAGACTTGAAAGTATTTCTAATATTTGCTGTTACAGTTATGATTGTTTTTTTTTTCTAGCTCTTATTTTGATTAAGGCCGTGCAGCTTCAGGAACGTATTCAGCTTTCATACCATTGTTATTAAGTGTAATAACAACATAATTAACTGTCATTTTCCAGACAGTTTCCTTTCTGCTTACCACCACATATTGTCTCTACCACTCCCTGTGAGCTTTAGCCTCCCAGCTACTAAAACAATGTGTGTGTTAAAGGAAGCTAGCATCTCTTTTTTTTTTTTTTACGTCTGGCCAAATCTGTTGCAGACGAGCAGAGCGGGAATATGGCTAGCCTGCAGTCTGCTGCCTAACGTACAAATCACTCATCTCGTTCAGACTGTAGTTTTAAAACGGCATTCCTTTAATAACAAGGATAGGTGGTACTCCTTTAAGTTTCAACGTCATGACTATCATTTGATTTGTGACTGGAGAGATTTCCAAACTGCTTGAATTTGTCTTAAGAGCAAAATGAAGCTGTGATGGCTGACAGCGTGTGGAGCAACAGGTGGGAACGCTACGTAATTATAATCCATTTAAATTTATGACAATATTGGTAACATATTCTGTTGTTTATAGGCTAACGCGAGTCTCACATTGAGTGGTTAGATAGACAAGCCAGCTGCTAAAGGTCAAATTTGACTCTCTAAACAAACAAACAAAAAAAAAAAAATGTGCAGCTGCCATGTTTCAGCCAGCTGACCAGCAGTGCTCAGCTGGGAGAACCTTTGTGTAGCTTGATTTCAGTACCTGGGCTGTGAACTAACCAGCGAACGGAGCCAGAACCTGCGCCGCCCTTTTCCTCCTCGTCTCTTCCGACTCAAGTTCTCTTAAAAGCGAAAACAAACCCTTAATGGCAGCAACTACAGTATAAAATCAAGACCTCCTCCCCTCCGTCACTCTTTGCTCCCCCCCTTCTTGTTTGTGTCAGTTCTCCTCAGATTCCCTCCTTTGCTGCTGTTCACCCCCCTCCTCCTCCTCCACTCCCTCGGCCTTCTTTACTTTTATCTTTTCTTCCTTTTGAAAACCGAGGGACGGGGACTACAAGGCGTGCTTTTTTGGAGCGGAAAGGAAGGATGGAGGGAGGGAGGGAGGAGGAGAGAGGGAGGACGGTTGCAGCTCATGAAAGGGAGGGAGGAGAAAGGATAAATGAGGGGGTGATAGAGAGGCAGGGAGGGAAGAATGCTGGGCCAGCTGTGCTAAATACCTGACTCTTTGCGAGCCCCTCTGAAGGTCAGTCTGGAGCTGGAGGGCGGTGGGCGGGGGGCTCTGCAGCTTTAGTCATGCTGGGTCTCTCTCCCTCTGCACAGAGACCCTCCCCTTCTTCCCTTTTCTCCCCTTTCTTTCCTTCTGTGACACACTCCCATGCTTCCAGCCGAAACTTTTTGTGCTACTCCCCCTAAGTCCCCCGTCCCCCCCCCCACCCTGGTTTCCTCCTCCTGTACCATGGCAAGAATGCAAACACAGCGGGGCATGCACCCTGGGGAAAGAGTGAGAGTGGATGAGCGGAGTGGAAAGAGAAACTGTGGGACATTTAAGAAGTTTTCCCACAAAGTTTGCCAGGCCCCACACCGGCCTGTCACATCTGCTCGTCATGTTTGCCGCTCTTATATCCACGCGTTTATTTCAGCTCTCCTACAAAAAAAAAAAAAAAAAAAGCCCCAACCTGTCTTGATTTAGGAACCTCAGCCAGCCTGTTGGAATGATATTAATATTAATCTGTTGTTGCCCAGATCCCACAAGAGAGGCGAGCAGATCAACCCCTACCATGCAGGCGCCTTCGCCCCTGTCAGCAGCACCAACGACAGCGAGGTTTCCAGCGACGCCTTGACTGACGACGCCATGTCTGTGACTGACGGCAGTGTGTAAGTGGATGTTAATCAGACATACGTGCGTGCACGCACACACATGTGTGTGTCCAGAACACATCAAATGACTCGCATGTCAACAGGGTCCATAAAAACCTGTAAATTCTTGTATCTAAAATTAAGGCCTTTTAATGCCTTAGATTCATGGAAAAAAAAATTCTAGGTTACTTTCTCGCAGAACTTTTCTGTGAAGCAAACGTTTAAGTCTTCATTCTGTTTTGTGACTTGAGGAGGCTAACTTGTCTATCCAATTAGCTAGCTAACTGGATAGACAAGGTTGGTCTTTGCCACTAGATCACATCTTTTGCCAAACCATAATGCTCATTTTGTGCAAAAAAGCTTGGGACTGCTACAAGGGGGTAATTTCATTCACAATGGTCTTACAAAGGCTTTAAGAGGGCTTAAATTTGAGTTTGAACTCTGCAGAAACCCTGGTCAAGCAACCTTCATCCATCCATTTTCTGTTCACCCTTGTCCCTTAATGGGGTCGGGAGGGTTGCTGGTGCCCATCTCCAGCTACGTTCCGGGTGAGAGGCGGGGTACACCCTGGACAGGTCACCAGTCTGTCGCAGGTCAAGCAACCTGCTGGGAACCAAACTGGACGAGTTAGTTGTAGGGAAACACCTGAAAAAACACAGGAGTTCATTTGGGTCGATAATGATCCTCATTCACCAGTAGTGCAAAAAAAGCCTCTCTGACAAACAGCCATAGGTCGATTACTGGAGTCCAGTTACAGCAAGGTCCTAAAAAAATTCCTAAACTAAAGTTTTCAACACCTGTTGATTAGTAAAGCATTTTAGAAATATCTTCATTCTGTTGCTTAATATAAATATATATTCTGACTAATTTTACTGTATTTCTTGCTAAAATCTTATGTTTGATGTTTTCCAAAATATCCTCAAATGTTTATCGGAGCTTAAGTCGTTGACGCTTCTCAGCTGTTTCAGTGTAGAAATGACTCAGGTCACAGGTCTGTTAGCTTTTTCGATCACCAGTTTTTGTAAAGGTTCAACACAGATTTGAAAAAATAGATTCATCTTCAAGAGCTGCTGTATTAAAAGACATCGTCTCATATTAGCAATCAGTGCTTTTTATACCATGATGTAGCAGGTTGTCCCAGCGACGTTCAGATCGCAAACATTTCCAAATCCAGCTTGTTCCAGACCTAATTTGCTAGACTCCAGTGGCTTTCCTGTTGTTATCCTGCTTTATTCTCTCCCTCTGTAGGAAATATAGCTTCCATTTAAATATCTGCAGTCATCTCTGTGCTATTCTCTGCCTTTATTTTGAAATACCTCACAGACACTAAAAATAGCTAACAATAAGTCTTCTTCCTACACTTACGTTCACACCATAGACTGTTTTCAAGCTGAAACAGATTCTGCTCACCAGCCACTTTCTAACGTACGTTCAAAGATCTGAATCGATGTGGACTTCAAGATTTATCACAATATTTTGTGATACTATTGTGATAATAACTGATGATAAGAACCATTTGCTACCACTTTTTTAAGCAACTGAAGGCACACCTATCATTGCTCCATTAACACTGCTCTTGAGTGTTTGTGGAGCTTCGAATAAGCTTCTGAAGGATATGGGTCACATAAAAAAGTCACTAAGGTGCTCACATTAACTGCATTTTAATCATATTTTCGTATTTACAATACATATGTGGAGAAAATACGTAAACTAACGATCTACACAATTCAGACGTTTTTCTTGGTTTTTAAACACCCTCCTTAATTGGAATCCATTTTGACAACATTAAATCAAAATTCTTATCCTAATGAGGGATTTATCATGATAAATGACAAACAATGCGATAAATGCCCAGCCCTATCGTTAATCATCAGCCTTCCTTGGGTTCTCTGATTCAAAAAGTGTCTAATCGGTAATCATTCATGAACGCGGCTGTCCGCATGAACTCATCCAGCTACGTGCCGTGGGCCTCGTTTACACAGCGTGATCACGTGAACCTTCACCTGACGAGGTGCTCGTCTTTCTTTGGGACAGAAAGTCAAAGAATCTTTGTCCAGAGTTCACCCTTGGTCCATATCTGCCAGGATGATGCTGGTGAAACGTCCAGATCAACCATGACCAAGCTAAAGATACCGATGAGCTGAAAGCGCTGATATTCAGTTCAAACCCTCGGCTTGGCTGGAGCAGAAAGGCAGCAGCAGTAAAGACTTTTTTTTTTTTTTTCTGCAGTCAGAGGGACATACGGTCCTGCGCTGCTGTACTTTGCCCAGCACAGTTTGAAAGGCCGAGCCGCAGGGACATCAACTTCCCCGCCTCATTTCCTGCCCACTCTGGCCTTGATCACAATATCTGCCTCTCAGTAGGTCACAGCTATAAAGACCCATAAACATTTGAATCGCATTTACAGATAAAGGCAGCGGGGAAAAATAGAAAATGAGGAAAAATGGTAACGGGGGAGGAGGCGCTCGGTTGGGAAGAGAAAGTGCATGGTGATAGAGTGAGAAGGAGGGTGGTGGGGGCGGGGGGGGTTGGGATTTTTTTTTTTTTTTGCTTATATCTTATTTATGGATTTGCTTGGACGCTGGGGAATGCAGCTGCGCAGACTTCAAACATTACCTTATCTTACAAACCAGCCTTTTGATGTGCCGAGATCAGAGGCTGGCTGCGGCAAAGCTTGCCAAATGAAGATTGGGAGTGTGTTTGGAGACGGGCTGGGGTGGAGGGGGGAAGTGGGGCTTTTTTGCTCATGCGCATGACTGTGGTGTTTTAAAGCAAGAGTAGAAAAGCGCTACTCAGATTGGTTGGGGTGCTGCTGTTTAACACGGGCGTAAAGGTACTGAGCTAAAGTCGGATCTGTACCAGGAAGGAATTTAGATTCAACCTGTAAAAGCTAACTCTGTGGAAAGGTGTAAGGAGTCGGGGAAAGCAGCTGTAACCTTGACTTTACTTCAGTTGCTGAGGAAGAAACATTTACTAAGTGTCAGAACACAATGGCACTCTACAGACTAGATAAACATGGAAATACAAAATGGAAACATATTGAATTGAACGTAACTTCAGACTTTATTCCTTGTCTCATTGTCCAAGAACTGGATCCAACCATCCACTTCTTTCTTTTTGTTGTTTCTTTCTTTTGTTTGCTCTTTCTTTCCGTTTCACTCCTTCTTGTCTGTGGTTCTTCTAGTGTAAAGAAATAACTGCACTAAAAACACGGTGAACATTTATTCATATTTATAGCTTAAAATGGATGGGGGATTCCTGTTCATTCGAGTCTGGAAAAGGATGGAGTTTGGTCTTGAAAAATGCTCAGGGGACGATGAGTGTCATTTCTGGGGCAAATAAAATGTCCCTGCAACTATCTCAGTTTGAAGCTGAAGCCCACGCGTCTCCAACAAACACACACACACACGCATACAGACCAGAACGCTGACTCGGTTAACCTCGGATTAAGCCTGAAAGAGGAATTAATAAATTAGATTTTTTTTTTCCTTGAAGTTCGTTTGATCCGTCCTTTTGGCTAACAAGCGGTCTTTAATGATGTATCTGATTGGGTAATTGACCTTTGTGATGTCTTCTCTCCCCCCCCCCTCAGAGATGGCATCCCTCCATATAAACTGGGCTCCAAGAAGCAGCTACAGAGAGAGATGCAACGAAACATGAGGATGAACAGCCAAGTCTCTCTCCCTGCTTTCCCTGTAAGTACACAAGCGCGCACACACACTCTGAAGTCTTTTTGAGCCCGGGTCCCACAGTGTAATTTCCATACCACCCTCCGTTCCGGGTCTCTCTCGCTTCTATGAATAGTGCTGTGCAAACTGTATTTGGCATTCTCGATTCAACAACACCAGCAAAGATCTGAAGAAGTGGCGTCAAAGACCCTGCCTCCCACTCACACACACATACAAACACAAGCCCCCTGCCTACCTTTGGTGTCACCTACACCCCCCATTAGGGTACCTTGAAGTCTGTAGGGGGAAGGAAGGAGGTCTCTAAGCTGTTTATCGCCCCAGCGCTCGCTTTTTTTCTTCTTCTACTTCTTCTTCTTCCCCGCCGATGCTGTAAATATGGAGAATAAGGAAGAGATGAGGAAGATCTCTGCCGCCTTATCCCGGGGGCCCTGGAATCAGCCCGGTTCCCCAACAAAAACACAAGCACGCTCGCAGTGTCGCGCACGAACGCGTCGCTTTGATCTGCAGATGAATGAAGCAAACGCACGGGGAAGTGACAACTTCCAACTGAGATGGCCCCTTTTTTCTTCCCCCCTCTCCTTCCCCATCCAAGCACACACAGACCCTAAACCTCCCCCCCCCCCCCACACACACCCATCTTACATAAAAGTGAAGGATCTGAGGGAAGAGTCTGAGCACGTCATGTGAGCTCTCAGCAGGTCAGGGGGGAGATGCTAGCTTAAGGATTTTGGGAAGAGAGAAGAATATGAGGCTGGAGGGGAGCAGGTTTAACCAAACTTGATAAAAGCAATAACTTGCAGAAGTATTCCTGAAACTTTGTCACTTTAAAAACGCAAACTTGCAATCTGTTTTATTTGGATTTCACGTGATAGACCAACACAAAGTAGCGTTGAATTATGAGATACACTTTTGTTGTGTCTCCAGCTGGAAGATGGACAGTCAGAAGTGTTTTACAGGTTTTCATTGGTTGAGTTAGCTCCAAATTTCTTCTTATGGTTTCCTTTCTGCATTAACTGCCCATCATTGTGGAGTGTCTGTCAGCTGATTGTCCAACCTGAGCTCTGGATCTCTGCTTCTCCTCCAGAGTTACATTTCACCTTTGAGCTGGTTTTCTTATCATCAGTTCAGATGTAGGTTATAAATCCTAAATAAAATGTGTTTAAATCTGGTAATTATGTTGTGATAAAGGTCAAAGGGTGTGAATACTTTTGTAAGATACTCTAAAATTGACCATAAACTTACGATCTATAAAAAAGAAAGAAGCAGGAAGTCTGAGGTTTAAAAAAAAAAAGCTGCACAGATTAGATGGGGCTGCTCTTCTTGCCTTTGTTCTTGTTTTTGTTTCCCATCTGACTTCCTCTTCACTTGTTCTTAGATAGTTGCCATTCCCATAATGCATCAGCTCCCAGTACCATCAGTCAACCCCCCAACCCCGTTTATTCTGACTACAAAGAAATAGGAAAAGTATAAAAACATGGAGGAACAATCAAGAAAGCCTCGATGCAGAAAGAAAAAAATGCAAATATTCTAAGATGTGTTCAGGCGCTCACTGTCACAACACCGTAGCTCAAAGGTGCCCAGTGTGTGACGAGGTGGGGGAATAAATTTCCTCAACCTTTCTGATCTCCCACCCCGTGTTTTAGTACCTTTATCTCTTCCTCTCAGTTCTTCCATCTTTTTTTTTTATTTGAACCTTAAAGCGCACATCTCTGCATCCCAACTTCTCCCATTACTCCTTTTATTTTTTCATCCCTCATCCTATCCTCCCCGGAGTTCTCTTTCACCCCCTGTTGATGCGCAGCTTTTATTCCTAGATGTAAAGCCACTGCTTCCCATCAATCTATCCCCCCATCCGTCCTTCCACCACCCCTACTGAGTGTTTGATATTTGACGAGGAAGTCTTTGAAGTGAGCTGACTTTGGAGGCCCGCTGATGATGACAGAGGGAACCAGCTGAGGCCGGGGTCTGCCGCCCCCTAAAACAAGCCTTGGGTGCCAGTTAGCAGGCTGGTTATTAATGCTGGTTGTTTAAATTTACTGTTAGTGCAGCATTGTACTGTAAGAATATTTAAAGCGTGGATACAAGCATAAAGATTTGGATGCTCAACCCTACAGGTTGTGTTTCTCATATAAACCGTTAGCCTCTTGTATTTCAGGATATTGTCCATTTTTCAAGATGGCTGCCGTTTTTGAGCCTTTTAAGCCAACTATTGCCACGAATGTTACCAAAACTGAAACAGGGGATTCTGTTTCCTTCCTCTGAGAATGTGTGATGCAGACTGATGGCCAGTGTTAACTTGTACACTTTTTTTTTTAATGTGTTCAGTGGCTTAACATTAGATTCCTAAAACTTTTCTTGTGTTTAGCGGCTTAGCATGAGCTTTTGCTAATTTAGTGTACATAACAGTTTAGCGTTAGCTTCTGCTAATTTGTAATGTGTATAAAAGTTTAGCATTAGCAGAGCTACGATTCTTGTTTAGCAAATTAGTGGTTAGTGAATTTAATGTTTTGGTTAGCCATCACTGGCAAAAGCTGCTGCTGATTTTAGTACAAATGTGTTTTCACACTGGCGGCCAATTTGAAAAATGTTCTCCAGAAAAGGGAAACACAAGATGAACAAAATGGAGGTGATTTCTATGGTTCAAAATATGTAGGCTATGATTTGACACCAAAAACAAATCAAATAAGTATTCCATGACAAGCATGATGAAAAATGAAAACATTGTCAACAAATACAATTACTTTGGGTCCGATTACGTGTGATCTGACACCAAAAGGATGCATTGGTGATATTGGAAAATTTAATGCAAAACTAAACTTTCCTTGCTGATCACCTTTAAATTTTCAGTTGCTAACTGTTCTTAAAGCAAGCCTCTTGGAAATTTTGTGAATATTTTTTGCTGAAATATTCAGTTTTCTGCTTCACAATGTGGAAGCTGTGGAGTTGGGTTACCTTGATTGGGAATCAAACACAAGCTAATGTATCCACCTTCTTTCCCCTAAAGCGTACGACCCGTCCTCCGAAGGAGATGGTCCCCCTGGAGCCGGCGCAGTTCGCAGCCCAGCTGATTTCCCGCCTGGAGAACTTGAAGAGGAAGCAGGACACCTTCAACTCTCTGGAGGAGCGGCTGCAGCAGATTCAGGAGGTTTGACTTCTTCTTTCTGAGCTTTTCTTCATTGTTTTTTTCCTTTTGTGTTTCTGTGAATAAATTTTTTTTCTTGTTTTTGCCTCCCAGGAGGAGGAAAGAGAGGATTCAGAGATCTCTGTTAGCGCTCCGCAGCTATCCCCTCATCCTCTAGCCCTCCTGTCGGGCTCCTCCGACGAGGACCCCCAGGCCATCCTGGATGAGCACCTGTCTCGGGTCCTCAAGACCCCCGGCTGTCAGTCGCCCACCGTCGTCCAGCGCTCGCCTCGCTCCAGCTCTCCGGAGAACCGGCCGTACGCCTGCGGAGGCAAACCCAGCGCCAGGGCCGGGTCGTCCACTTCTCCTGTGTCGAGTCCGGACTCGGGGGCTTTCGCTCTGAGCCTGGGCTCCAGCAGGACCCTGTTGAGCAGGCAGAGCACCAAGCACATCCACCACCACTACATCCATCACCACGCCAGTCCAAAGTCCAAGGAGCAGATTGAACGGGAGGCGGCCCTCAGGGTGCAGGGCGTCTGCTCCGCCGCCGGCCGCTGTCAGTCCTGCCAGGCTTACCCACGCAGCCGCAGTCTGGGCAGAGAGATGTGTGGCTCCGTCTCGACTGAGAGCAACATGGGGTGAGTCTGATCATGATAAAACTGCTCAACCTTCTTATTACCTACTCAAAATCTTTCTCTCCAACGCTATTTCAGTCTGATTATATTAGATTTTCTCTAGATGTGAAACCATTACAAATGTTTGATATTACGCTAATGTCAGCTTTGTGATTACAGTGTTTCTGTTAAATAAGAGAAGCAGTTAAGATCACATGTGAATAAGTTTGTTTAAGCGATGAGTCAGTAAAGAACATTCTCTTCTTGATCCTCCTTCCGGTTCCTGTCGTCTTCTTTGGCTTTTCCGCCAGTAGTAACGTCCAGTTGTTGATCTGGATGTTACTACCAGATCGCATTTTTCTCATAATGTGAAAAAAGTGTTTCCATTGCGGTTTTGCAAAATTTCAATATAGCCGAAAAACCTTTTATCGAAAACGTATGTTTTTTTTCAAAATTCTTGTGCTTGTATTAAGCAAATAGACTTTTGTAATTCCAATTTGCGCAGTTTTATGCTCAATGGAAATGTAGCTAGCTTACGATCTGACTGGAATGTTTCCGTCTCCCAGGCGCTCCAGCTCCCTATCGAGACGCGTGTGTCGCTCGGGGGCCGAAGACGGGGTCGCAGATGGCTGCATGGACGACTGCGGGATCTCGCAGCTGCCCACAGACACAACCGACCCCACCGAGAACGTTCGCCAGTGGATCCTGGAGAGCAAACGGCAGAGCCGACACAAGTCTCACAGGTGAGCAGGCGTAGCGAGTCTGAAAGCACGTCGTTTTTCATTGTTCGGTCGGCAAACGTTTCCCTCTCTGTCCTGCAGTAACCAGGGCGCCAAGAAATTCGGAGGCTCGTCAACACAGACGCACACCTGGGGCGGCGGAGGAAGCTGCGGCCACCTGCGGAGCCACCAACCGGCTCAGCCCTTCATCCAAGACCCCGCTATGCCACCCCTGCCCCCTCCCAACACCCTGTCCCAGCTGGAGGAGGCCTGCCGCAGACTGGAGGAGGTTTCCACCAAGACCCCCAAACAGAGGTACGGACCCCAGAGGAGCTGCTTTGCTCCACAAAAACACCTTACCAACTATGTTTGGTCTGGTTTTCACTCTAAATATCTTACTGCACTTGAAATATGACAAAGCTAATGTAGAACTAACTTTTCAGCAAGATATTTTGTTTTTGTTTTTGATTAAAAAAGGTTCTAGTTCCACTGGCACATTATTTCACCTTTAAAAAGACATTTTCTCACCAAAGAAGTGAAATAATCTTCCAGTGGAACTAGCACATTTTGATCAATAATAATGAATTACTGACCGAACACAAGCTCATATATCTTACTGAAAAGTTACTCCTAAGTTAGTTTGGTCTTATTTCAAGCGCAGTGACATATTTGCACTAGAATCTGGATCAAACGTTGATGGTTTTCAAACTTTGTTTACAAATTTAAAAAGAAAGAAAGAAAGAAAGAAAAGTGAGATTTGGTCTATCTGTTAATGAGGTGGCTTTAGATTCCCTGAGATTTGATGTAGGAATAACAGAGTAAAGGGGGTTAAAAAATGCTTTTCTGTGTTGGATTCTCATTAAATAGACTAAAGTGTTTTTTAAAAAAGTAAAAATTTAAAAGGCACTTGTATTTAATGTAAACTCAGTGAGTTTTATCTTATTTTTTCTTTTTTCTTCAGGCATTCTTTGGCCAGCCTTCAACGGGAGAAGACCCACGAAGTTACAGTCCACGCAGGGGGGTCGGCCCTCCCCAGTCCCGCCCCTCTCGGCCCCCCTGGCCTCACCTCCACCTGCCCGGGTCTCCTCCAATCAGAAGAGTACGATGCCTCCCTCTCCTCTCCTCCTCTATGCTCCTCTTCCTCCTCCTCTTCCTCCTGCTTTGAGCTTTAACATCCAACTTCCAGCGTACATAAACCCTTTTAACTTTTCCTACTTGACACCCGCACCATAAACAGAACAACACACACACACACACTCATTTTCAGTCTTATTGTGTGCATCAGTGTCATGTGTGTGGTGGAGGCTGTTGCCACGGTACCACCGGACTGACTCTTCCTCTTCCTGGAGATCTGTTCGTATCGTTATTATTGGCCGTCCTTCAGTGAGCTGGTGTAGTTAAGAGAGAGTTCCTCTGAAGTCGGCCTACAAAGCTTTGGACCCAGCTGAAGGAGAATTGATAGCACACACACACACACACACAACTCTGATTCCCACACTCGCTGCCATCCCTCATATTTCCAGGCTTGCATAGTCAGCATCTGGATGAGTTTTGTCTTGGTGTTACCGTACCACCTGTGTCCGTGTCGTCTCTCTCACGCTCTCCTTCCGTTTTTGTGTCCCGGCAGATGTAAGAAGGTCTTGGGCGGCCACGCGGCGTGCAGCGGGGAGACGGTGGTGACGTACTTCTTCTGCGGCGAGGAGATCCCGTACCGCCGCACCATGAAGAGCCACAGCCTCACCCTGGGTCACTTCAAGGAGCAGCTCCGTAAAAAGGGCAACTACAGGTGAGCTGGAGACACAACAAACCAAAGCCGGAGTTAAAGAGTTAAAGAGTTAGAATCCTGAATGCAAAAGTATTCACACCCCCTGAGCTTTTTCAGATTAGTTTCATGTTAAAGCCACGACCTTCAGTGTGTCTTATTGCCTGAATATATCGCTTATTATCACAGATTCTCACTTGGATTTAGGTCTGAACTTTGATTATGCCAGACTAAAAGGTTACTTTCTTCTAAACTACTATTGTAGGTCTTAGAAGCAATTCATTCCTGCAGCATGATGCTGCTACCACCATTTTAGCCTGGTTCTGGTGGAAGGGTGGCTTTTTTTTTTTTATTTGAGCCTCTAACACAGTTCTCCTCAGATATCGGGGTGAGGTGTCTGGAGGACCTCAGGATTATTAAATAAGCCTCCTGTCACTAGGTGGCAGCAGTCAACGGTCTGCTGTTGGTCCCAGTAGAAAAAGTCGCCTTCACTGTTGCACAAAGCTGAGAAGAGACAGAGAAGTTTGTGAAATTCAAAAGAGAAATGGTGTTGAGGATCCTCGCAGCAACTTCGACGTCCGTTAGCATCGCTGGTTCACTCTGTTGTTAGAAAATATGACAAGAAATAATATAGAACAGTTTTACAGTCCCCAGTTTTCCCTCCTTCCTGAGCTTCTCTGTCCCTGCTGAAGAAAAGCATCCCCACAGCTTAATGCTGCCGCCACCATGTCTCAGTGCTGGGATGGTGGGTCTTAGCACTTCGTATGTTGCTCTGTTACATAAAATCGCATTAAAGAGATCTGAGGTCTGTGGTTTAAATACGTCAAAATGCGAAAAAGGTTCAGAGGAATGAGTGTTTTTCCAGGAAGCTGCACCATGTTGGATAAAGCATGTTGGACATCTGAATATATTTCTGTGATGAGTCCTGCTGTCTGTGTTTTTGTTTCTGTGTTTGTGTGTTGTGCGTGCGTGTGTGTGTGGCTGGCTGTTTGAGCAACAGAAAAGGGAAAGACAAGCGGGCGGGCGGCGCAGGGGTTAGTGGGAGAGTTTGAACTGCAGCGATTTGGGTCCCATCTGGTATTGATTTCCATGCTAAGGCACACTTAATACACACAGCTTTGAAGCCTCGGCCTCTTTCATTTCAACCAACAAAGACTCACACAAATGGCCAGTGTGCAAATTCTTCACTGATGCTATCAGGGCCTCTCTTTCTTTTTCCTTTTTCTCCCCTCCTCCCGCTGCCCCTATGTGTGTGTGAGCGTGTGTGTGTGCGTGCTGGGTTGAATGCACACGGTGTTTACACATGTTGTAATCATTTTATGGATATTTTGGAGAGGCAGATAGTTAAATGCCAGATCCGCTCGCTTCACAAGGCCCCGTCGAGTGCCCACTGCTTCACCGTGCGCTTTCAGAAAGAGAGAAAGAGATTTTATTTTATTTTTTTTTTTTAAACATTGATTGCTTTTATCCAGCGGGTATTAAAGGAAAAAAAAAAGATCAAACATTTTAGTGTGTAGACCGTTAACGGTGCTGAGGATAGGCACGGACGCGGCGTTGTGTTTGTAATTACAGGTATGAAACCGAGAGGAAAGAAAGTCCTTCCTGTCCAGATGTGAACGGCGTTCCTTTCTCTTTTTTTGGGATCAACAGACGTGACAAACTCCCGGCTCTTCATATCTGTCGGCTTCTTCGCTCGTCTTCTTTTCCTCTTTGGCTCGCCGTCTCAGTTCCTGTGTCATGCCATCCACCTTTTTTTTACTTTCTCCTCTAACCCCCCTTTCGTCTTCTTCGTTTTTTGGAAGGCGAGCTGCGCGGTGCTTTAACAGCAGCCAGAGAATGTGTGGAGTTGGGTCATTTCAACATGGCAGCGGTTCAACAAAGAACAGTACTGCTTGGCCCTGCCAGACGATATTGGTGCCAGATGTCAAAGCAAACTGGAGGGTGGGAGGGGGTGCGGGCGGCGCGGATCTAGCCACATAAAACATGTTCCAGTGGAAATTCTGTCTCTCTTAGCGAAAAAAACATCACAGCTCTTTTGAAGACTTCTTGTATTTAAAGAGCGGGAGCGATCGGTGTTGACTTCTCCAAAACGGTCGGCGTGGTTTTGCTTCTTCTCTTTTCCTTCTACGTTTGCTTCAAGTCTTCCTGAGCTACTTTTTTAAAAAACATTTTTGTTAGCGACCACCCTCGTGCTAATTGCACCACGTGGGCTCCCGCTCTCCTGTACGCATCGCATGTTCCTAAACCTCGCGTACATTCCAGAGACCCCCACATATGGGGCAAATTGAGCTGTTTTTCCATTACATGGTTAATGAGTGGATTCCCAGACCCCTCCAACCAACCCACCCCTGCTGTTCTCTCTTCCTCTTAAATAAGGGCTTGGGAGGTGTGTGTGTGTGTGTGTGTTTTTGTTGGGGTGGGGGGGGGGGATGTTGCGTCATTATGCTGTGGTGAAGTCATGGCTGAAGGGAAGCTCCTCCTTGCTTGTGTTTTTTTTTTTTTTTTTTTTTTCTTGTACTTGCATTCATAAAGTTGCCAGCTGAGGCATCAACATGTCGTCCTGCTTCACTTTTATTAAAAATCTTTTTATCGCTGTGGAAATAAACCGGGCAGGAGAAGGAGGAGGGGACAGCGGTCCTCTCGTTTTGTCTGGTTGCAGCCACAGACTAATGATGCTGTGTGATGGAGGAACAGAAAGATCTGCATTAAACTCCAATCTGTTTCCTGATTGGTTGTTCTAACTGAGTAATAGGACCACAGGAAGAAGCTCCACTTTTTTTCATTGATTATCGGCCATAGTATATAGTATCACAACATGGTGACAGATTTAACAAACATTTACAAAACTTTTTTTTAATATATATATATATATATATAAGTTACAGCTTGAGCTCTGATTTGTTTGAGGAGGGTTGAGGTGCAGTTGAACGCTGCGGACCGAAAGAGGCGCCTAAAAACCTTGGTCTCGGTTTGGTTGAAGTGAACTCTTGTGCGGTTTGAATGAGCATGTGAATGACAAGCAGACTGGAGATCCTTCCAAACGCGGGAAATGGACTGTAGTGCAAGGCATTCTGGGTAAATATAACCAAAACAAGCACAAGTGTCGCGCAGGAGGGAGAAATGACTCATGCTGTTTTGTCAAAGAGAAAATGAGAGATCCTGCAATCTGACGTCACTCCATTCTTGTTTATAGTTTTTGAAGTTTCGCGAATGTCTTGTTCAGAGGTTTTTGTGTCATTTCCTTCAGGGGTTCTTGGTATAGCGCCACCACAGGCGAGGTGGGTGCACAGGTTTTGGTTTGAGTCGAGGTAGATCCAGATCGAATTATGGTTTAAAAATTGATGTTCAACTTTAAAGAATATGAACTATAGCTGAGCTCTGTGTTGTTCTGCTTCTGCAGGTACTACTTCAAAAAAGCCAGCGACGAGTTTGAGTGCGGCGCCGTGTTCGAGGAGGTGTCGGACGACGGCTCCTTGTTGCCCACGTACGAGGGGAAGATCCTGGGGAAGGTGGAGCGGATGGACTGACTCGGAACCGCCGGAGATTACTGGCCCGTCACTAAGCTGAGACTGAAGGACTGGAGGTGGGGTGAAGGAAGCAGCGCTGGCGAAAGGCCAGAGAAGAATACACGGATGTTACGGGACAATTAAAGGACCCGGCTGGGACGGAGGAGGAACCTGGACTCTGTGTTGCTGAAGTTTCTAGAGACTGGAGGAGAACGACCACTTGTCAGCGACGCGGGCCGGTGGGTTTACCGTGAGACTGAGAGCCCACCTGGAACCCCGCCTGTGCTGACCACAAGCACTCACTAGCACATTACTAGTATGTATCTGCAGATATACATGTACATTGTATAGATATCTATTACTATTTATTGCAAATATCCCAGAGACAAATCGCTTGGATTGGAAAATTCCAAGATTCCTCCCTTCAGAGCAAAAGGAAAGCTGTCTCTTCCTTTTGTCATTAAGTTTAAATTTTTTTTTTTTTTTTTTTTTTCTGCTGGAGCGTCAACTCGGAGTTTGATCACATATTTACTGCTGCAGTGCTATTTGTGGATGTGTTCCCCATCTGCTCTGAAGGGCTCCTATATGGAAAAAAAAAACAAAAAAAAAAAAAACAAGCAAAGATGCTATTAATGTTTAATTCCCTGCTTTGGGACTCTGCCCAGCTCGCCTTGATCAGTCACGTCTTAGTGCCTTTTGTTTCCGTTGCGCAGGCATCGCACAGACAGCCTACATATGTAGAGGAAAAGGGTCCTGGAGCTCCCCCCTGAAAATGTGTTTACACCAATGTTACCCAACAAAAAAGCTCTAGATTATGCTCCTCAGTGTGTGTGTGCGTTGGTGCGTGCGTGTGCGTGTGTGTGTTCTGCACTTTGAGCTGCAGATGAAGATGATGTTCATGCTGTTTTCATCGAGTGTACAGTAACTGTGCGTACATGGGTTGTTGCCATGTTTTTACCCAGTTTTCAGGGTCCGTTTACTCCCTTGGTTTTTACAAGGGGCCTTTCATGTTTGGAGAAAAAGATATTTTTTATGCCGTTTTTATTGTTAGTATCCCCGTTTCATCCCGACGTCCTGTGTTTTCTGATATTTTCCATGGCTTCTCCAGCTCCACGTGTAAACTGTAAATTATGCGTTCCATAGAGCTCCAGTTTAAAAAGATGCCTCGGTACTTTAATTATTGTAATTATAAAGAGATGTAGCCTTTATTAAAATGCTCTATTTTTCAAATTATCAAGCTGCCTCCTGTGTGTTTGTGTTTCCTCGCGCGCCCGCCGCACAGAGTGCAACTCGTCTCGTCCTGTGAGAAATTTCCGATAGATTTGCATCCATTATCAGCTCTTAACGCGCTCCCTGCTGGAAATTAAAACATGCAGCATTAATTTGGCCACTAGAGTCTCTGTGTGTTTTTATGGCGCGAGGGGGAGGGGGTGGAGGGAGTTAAGTGTGTGTTAATGAGACGTTTGGTAATTATACAGTTTGTCATGAGTACATTTCACTCGGCTATTTACATGGTTAAATGTTCGGCCTCCTGTGGCTCTTTATGTACCATGAAGGAAGGGGATTTAACTCAATTTTCTTTCCCAGACCGTTGTTGGGTAAATGGGTAATAAAGTCAGTATGCTGTTTGATGAACTCAACATTTGATGTTTCTATACAGACGTTGTTTTTAATCCACTTTAACTTTTTTCTTCTTCCCCCTAAAACAATCGGCAGCGTAGCGATTAGGGATGGTTGCAAGATTTTGACATTAACAGGTCAGTGTAGTGAGGGGAAACGGAGGAAAACATCCGGCAGACGTTACTTCATCAGAGACGGCTTGGTACACTCAGGATGTAAAAAGAGCCAATAGGAGAGGAGAAGACACAGGTGTTAAGAGTACATGGATCACCTGTAGGGGTAGGATTGTTGGATTTATTGGTTTAAAAAAAATGTAAAAGAAGGAATGAACCTGTTTTATCAGCAACATGGCTTCCACTGCAGTGTCTTGTTAAAATCCCCATGCTCCTTGACTTCTTTCACATTACAACAAACTTAAGATTTTATGTGATAAACAAAACGAAATTAGTGCCTAGTGGTGAAGTCTATTGCATTTAGTGCCTTTTTAGATCTACCCCCCTTTGCGGTGGTGCTCCAAAATAAAACCAAAGAAGTGATTTAAATAGTAAATAGTCTGGTGGAAGTTTAGTCCAGCCGTTCTGCGAAAGTCTAAGATACAAATGTGAAAAGTGGTTTCACTGGGTTTCTAATAACAATAGAAATCTTCCCAAGAGGGATTTAAAAACAAATGCACCGATTGTACTTTAGACGTCTGATATCGATTTTTGGTTTAATCTGCTTGGCTTGGAAATGTGGATTTTATAAAAGGTCATCTTGTTTTAACAAAACAGAAAATTGTAACCAACAACCATAAAAGAACAAAATGCGCCAAAGGCATCTTGACATAGGTAGAAGTTTTTAATCAAACACAATCAAAGTAATAAATGTTTATTCACACATAGTATTAGCGCCCATGTAGAAAGAAGAAAAAAGGAAGTAAATTTCAGTCAAATAGAGAATTTTTCATTTTTCAAGAACTAGAATTTTGTCTGTCCAGATTTTAAATTTGAAAGAATTTAGTTTTTCATCATTAAAGTTGTAAATTTATAGTAAAGTGAAGATATTTTCTGAAAATTGTGAAATTTACAGAAAAAAAAAAATCAGAAGTTGCGACAGACTGGTGACCTGTCCAGGGTGTACCCCGCCTCTCACCCGGAACGTAGCTGGAGATAGGCACCAGCAACCCTCCCGACCCCATTAAGGGACAAGGGTGAACAGAAAATGGACGGATGGATGAAAAAATCAGAAGTTTATTGAAATTGTAAAATCATTCATTTGCAAAAAGGTGACAGAAGACCCTCAATATTAAAGTGGCAAATTTATCAAATAGACATCTGGATGTTTTCCAAGGTCTAAGCGATACATCCACTCAGATAAGTTTGCTGAAACAAGTTCAGGCAAACTTGTTACAGAAAGTTTTCCAGATGCAGATTCACCTCATACGATTCAGAAGAAACGCACGATGTCGAAGGTGTAAATTAAAATACTAATACTACTATTTATGATAGTTTAAAAAAAAACAGTTGAAAAATTGACCAATTTCAGTCACTGGCCAATTTGCAGCAATTGAAGACATGCAACCTGCCTTAAGAAAATCTCTTCCTCGTCCATTTTACCATAAATGATAAAAAAATTAAAAATTACCCTTTTAAAAACTGTAAATACATCCCAGAAAACCCATGAAAACTTGTAAATGAGTTGACTTTTTCCAGGAACAGCAATACAGAAAGCTCTAACGAACTGGACCTTCCGTTTCAAGAACCTCTTTCAATTGAAGCTGATTAATTTCAAATCATTCACTTAGGACTGACGTGATGTGAATCAAGCAGAAGCTTCGTCCTGTAAAATAACTTTACACAGTCATTCATAGGTTGGGCTTCATAGGTTCACACACCTGCTGTCTCTTATCTTCACACACCTCTTGCACACCTCGTTCCACTGTCGCTGGGCGTCCTTTCAACTTTCATTGGTTGAGAGAGTTGCTTATGCTGCCTTTCATATTGAAAGGGCATCATGATATTGTTAAAATAGCATTTTGGACTCCTTTCATCAGGAAAGGTCAGTGCATACACTTGAAGGCCATCCTTTATCATCTTTAGAAGCTCTCATTCAGCAGCGCGCCGCTGTCAGGGGCCTTCTGAACCCATTTTTGTGCAGAGAGCTATTTTAGATGGGGTCATCTTTTTGAAGAAAGCCCAGGGTTAGGTAAACTTTTCGCCGCTATTTATATGTATATATATTTATATATATGTGGAGAGGTATGAAGATTTAAGGGCACTTAAAGGTTTGATCATGAACTTTACCAGTTTATTTCTGTAAGCTGAATGATCCAGATCCTTTCAACCGTTACGCCACAGTCAAACTTATCAGTGTTGACATTGTGGAAACGCAGCGTGTCTAAATATTCACAGGTTTCCTGGACATCTGCGATCCAAACTCGTAAATCAACTTCTTCTGATCTTATCCAAAGCCCCCCCACCCCCGTCTGCCCTTCCCAAATCAACCCCGATAAAGGAAATGAAAAACAAAACATAAAACAAAAGTGGAGGGCTGAATCGATCTTGTTCATATCCATGTGCTTTTCATTCCCCACATTTGTTAAGATTTGGGGCAAATGTTGTGAAACCTTGCAAAAAAAAAAAAAAAAAAAAAAGGAAAAATCCAAAATAAGTCAAAGAACAGCTGAGCACAGAGACCCTGGGAAAAATCTGCTCACTGTCTGCCACCACAAACCTCAGGTTCAATTAAATGCACTTCAGCTATCCCACCATGGATGGATATAAGAAAGCGAGACCCCCAATTTTGGGTCCCGCAGCCCTTCATTTAGAACCTGGACCGACAGTGCAAGTTGTTCCACACGAGGCACCGACCCAGACAGCCGCAGGACTGTGGTCAACCAGGGGGCCTCGACTGGATCCTGGTCAGGCGCCACTGACGAAGCTGGTTCCAGCAGTGCCATGTGACCAGGTCACGTGATTTCAGTTCGATACCGCACTCTACGGCAAACTCCAAGGTTAAACAATTGCAGATAAACCAGAACATATAGGAAAAAAAATCTGCTGTAAAGATTTTTTTTCTGTACAGAAGAAAAAACAATCTTGTTTTTACAGAGTGATAGGAAGCGACATGTTACATCTGTAGAGTCAACGTCTTTTATTGGGATTTTTCACACAAAGTGGAAGGAAAAAGTAATATTTTCATGTCTTTACAACTTCAAATCAGCTACCTTTATCTAGTACGCCTAAATAAAATCTAATACCTGCAGGGGCTACCTAATTATTAAAACAGTTCTTCTATGTGTAATTTGATTAGTGAAAAAATAGCGCGCACACAGCAAATGTGGAAAAAGAAATTAGTACAAAATGTAACTTTTTCCCCAAAGCGGTATTTGTGGGAAAACAAACAAACAAACAAAAAAACCCTCTCTAAATCACCCTGAACACTCAACGTTCACATTGAAACATGGTGGTGGCACCATCGCGCTAAGGGGATGCTTTTCTTCTGCAGCCAAACAGAATCTGGTCTGAGTTGATGGATGGAGCTAAATACAGGACAATCCTGGGAGAAAACCCGTGGGAGGCTGCAGCCGCAGCGACAACGGCTCAAAGTCCAAAACTAAAATCAAATTGAGGAATTGAGGAGTTTTAACAAGAGAAATGAAGAGTTGGAGCTGCTTTGCGTACACGAATAGACAAAACCTTCAGTCATATATGTACGAAGCTGGCAGAGACATAAAGATACCTACTCCTGGAATAAGACAGCTGTCATATAAGGACTCAAAAAAAAAAAAAAAAGGACTAGGTTGGTTCTCTTTCAACTTCACTTTAAAATCCATGGATTACAGTGACCAAATGTTAAAAAGTTCACTTTTCAAGAGGCTGTAAAAGTCATTTAGCTCAGATCCAAGAGTTGAATCAGTCCTACTTAGCGCAGACAAACAGCTGGTCAGGTGTTAATCAGACATGAGACAAAATCTGTAAATTAACCTTCCAGATAATTAGTTTTTCCTCAAAGAGCTTCTGTCAGATAAAAGCCTCATACTTTAATTCACAATCACAAACCTTCCTGGAGATTTCTATCTCTCTGTCCCTTTGAGAAATGAACACAATGAAGGTTTCAGGGTCAGAAATCGAATCGTCTTCATGCGATGCGGCTGTGATTTTAAAGGGATAGTTCAGATGTTTAAAATGAGGCTACATTATATAGCTGTAAGTGTGCTTTTAGATTGTTAAAGAGAAATCAGAATTTTCAGAATTTTATTTGATATAAAAGGTTACAAGCTCTTGTTAAAAGAACTGTGAAAGATGCAAAAAAGGTTTATTGTAATTCGGTAGGTAGGGAAACAAAAATGTCAAAGGTTTGGGGAATGATAAAGCGAATAAATGGAATTAGAAGTGAATATGGATATCCAGTTCTGAGAGATGGAAATGTTACTGCTGTGACTGAGGAGGAGAAGGCAAACATGTTGGTTAAAAAAATGTGCTAAAATTCATAGTTGTAATAATTTAAGTACAGAAGAAAAACGGGGAAGAGTTTGTACAATTAATGAAAATGTTAATTTATTACAAGAAAATGAAAGATTTAATGACTTATTGAATAGTCCTTTTTCATTATTTGAATTAAACGACGGGTGCTGAGAGAAAAGCAGTGAAAGCAATATATATTGGTTTAATAAGGTCTGTATTTGATTATGGCAGTATAGCTTTTAGATCAGCATCAGAAACACTACTCAAAAAATTTGATATTATTCAGTATCAAGCCTTGAGGTTATGTACAGGAGCCATCAGAACAATTCCAACTTCAGCTGTATTAGTAGAAATGGGTGAGATGATTACAGTTAAAGTCAACTTACCGGTGTCATTTAAAGGGCCGTAATGGAAAACATCCATGTCAAGAAATTTTAAAACCTAGTTGGGAAAAGGAAAAAAAGAATTTAAATTCTTTTGGTTGGGACATAGAAAACATTATAAAAGATTTTGATGTATCTCATATAAATTTCAGTCAAACAGCTCCTCTTTCACCAGTTCATCTATTTCCTAATATTGTTGTTGATTTTACTTTGTTGGAGAAAAGGAAAAAAGAAAACCTTTTACATCCATATTCAATAGAATCATATTTAGACAATAAGTACTATGGATATGTCCAAGATTATACAGATGCTTCAAAAAAAAAAAAAACCTGTAGCAATAATGGGGTGTCACTCATTGTTCCAGAGTTCAGTATTAAAAAATGTAAAAGAATTACTGATGGAGTATCAGTTTATACAGGAGCAATGATGGGAATCATTTTGGCTTTAGGATGGATTGAGGAAGTTCATCCATTGAAAAGTACAATATGTTCTGATTCAAGTTCATCATTATATTCATTAAAAAATAATCATTCTATTAGCAGACCAGACCTTTTGTTAGAGATTCAGTTATTAATTTATAGAATTCAGGCAGTGGGATTATTAGTTATTTTTACATGGGTACCCTCACATGTAGGAATAAAAGGAAATGGGTTGGCAGACAAATATGCAAAACAAGCTACAAAAAATAGTTATATTGACATATTGGTACCATTTAGTAAAGAAGAAATCAAATCCATTATTAAACAAAAGGTTAAGGAAAGATGGCAGAAGCAGTGGGAAGAAGAAAGAACTGGCAGCTTTACAGTATTCAAAGAAAAGTTGGTGCAATGAGGAGAACAGGACAAAATAGAAAAGAGGAAACCATTATATCCAGATTACGTTTTGGTTAAATAGTAATTATTTAAAACCACAACAGGAAATTGTGTTTTTTTTTTCTTCTTCAGTAAAACATGTTTTGTTGTTCTGTTCTAAATGTTCTGCTGAGAGGAGGGAATTAGCATGCAGATTACAAGAAAATAAATTCCAGTTATATATACAAGATATTTTGGACAAAATTTCTACTTCTGAATATTTTTGTTATTTAATAAATTACCTTAAGAAAACGAAATTGATAGAAAGGATATAAGTTTTATTTATTTAATTATTATTATATATATATTTTTTTTTTGTGGGAGAATAAATATGTAGCGTCCCGATCCACACTCCATTCCAGTAGATGGCGGTAATGCACATCAGCAAGTTGCTTGCCAAACCGCCATAAAAAAAAGAAAAAAAGAAAAAGCTGTAAGTGTTGGGTTGGCAATGCGTCCAGTTACATAATATTGGGTTTACTAGAACAAAATTTAAAAAGGGATTAAAGTTTAGGAATGTTCTTGTTTACCAAACAGAAAGAAGTTTCACAATTTTAAAGATAGTACTTTAAATAATCTTTATTCACAGTAGTGAGAGTTTTGCAGAGTCCACAAAGTTATCATTCCTGGGATTGTTCTGCAGCAGAGGAAAGCAAAGTCAGTGGAGATCCAAGGTAAGTCTGTAATAAGTTGATTTTTTTATTTTATTTTATTCTGCCTTATTTCTTGCCGTTTGCGAGAGGAAGAGGGGGTGAGGCATTGAAGGTTGCTGCGGAAGTTGCTGGGTTGAACTTTTCTTGGTTTGTTACCTGAGCTCCTTAGCATGCACCTGCGGTATGTAACTTCCTTGGCATCGTTATTTAGCAAAAATCCAGATTAGCCTTTCCCTGAGGCTGAAGCTAACGGCTAATCCCAGAGAAAACGAGATCAAATCAGGCTTCTACTGTCTTGAAACAACTGCAAAACAGGAAAAAAAAAAAACGGCATAGTAGTTCAGAGAAAGCGACTTTATGAACTTTTAAACCGTTCTCACACTCACATTGGGAGGTTATTCACACAGAAGCCGAAGATTATTTACACAGGAAATGGAGGTTAGAGGCTGTGCGCCAACAATGATCATCCTGTGTAAAACTCGTGCTGAAAATAGACCGCGTAAAACATTTCCTATCTGATTAGCTGTGGAAAATACAATAAAGCAGAAATGTAGCGAAAACGTTATAATTTTAAAGCCGAACAACCTAAATGGCGCAACACAATAGTAAAACAATTAACATATGTATATTATCTCTGTTTATTAAATAATTTAATAGCACAAAGGGGTTTTGAATCAAAAACATTACTTATTTTGCCAGTACAGTTTTGTGTTTCATTAAGATTAATTGCTATTAGTTCATTAATAATGATCATTATAGACACGGCAATTAACTCAATTAAAAATTTTAATCAAGCCCACCGCTACTTTATATATCATCAAACTTCTGATTTTTTTGGTGATTTTGTGGTGGAATTATTTTTGTAAAAACCTGTGACAGGATTTGGATGAAGTTTCTAAGTATCTACAAAATACTTTCCTAACATATCAAGATGTTAATTGAAATTATAGAGAGATATAACAAATTTGTTTTTGTTACTTTCTAGGTAAACAAAGTGCAAAAACGTATCGTTTGAGAGCAAATCAAAGCAAAATCTATTTAAGGTGGAGTTGAGACGACAATACAAAAATAAACTAAAATTTCAAGAGGGAATCTGAAAGTAAAGTATCAATCCAATAATGAAATCGACTTGGTATTGATGTGTTTGATAATTGGGACTGATCTGTCTGTGCCTCCAAAAAAACCTCACCTAAACACCTTAATATTCCCAAATATAGGAAGAGAATTAGATGGGAGGTGTGATGTTTGTGCGCATCCTTACACGCAAGTGAAGGGAAAACATCTTTAGTAAGAAACGAGGGCTCGTCATTGTCCTGCTTTGTCGTTTACTCTTGGCTTAAATTTCGACCTTGTGCATGGGGCAGCCCCTCTCAGCCACAGGATGGGCATTGTTCTGGGAGCCTGCAGTCACCTTCTTTCTTACCGCCGCCACTGCCCTTCCACGGACCCCCCATGATCTTTGTTTTTACTCCTGGCCTCAAACGGCTTAGATTGCTGCCTGATGTTCCTTCCTCTTGTCCCATTGTTTCATTGTCTCCTCTTAAGTATGACTTCTCTTCTCGATGTTTGTGCGTTGGAGCAAATATGGGGCGGGGGTGGGAGGGTTTGGGTGTTGGGGTATATAGAGTGCATGTGAAGTTTTATGGTTAACCACATGTGTTTTCCAATCTCTGAGCTTCCATGTTTTTTTTCCCAGGGTGAAGGGTTTGTGAATAATACGTGTAGAGAGAGAGAGAGAAAATGCCCGAACGGGGGGACATGTGGTTCTTGTTTGGGGCTCAGCGTGCAGCGATGGTGGGTCTGGTTTCTCTTTGCTCTGACTTGCATTCGCAACCTAAACATCCCGATAATTATTAAACTATATGGATGCCCTCAGTGCTCCCTCGATGTGAACCAGAAACAGATAAACACACATTAGATGCACGCTCTTCTGCAGGAACTAAACTGTCGGAAGTACAAGCTTTTTTTTTTTCTTTCACGTTTTTACTTTATGTCTTGTCTATATGTATATCCAAGGTCAGGTTTCATGTTGGTTGCAGCTGTGTGCGAGCATATTAACATGATTCCTCTGGGCTCTATCAATTCACAATATGTGCAGTGAATCATATCAGCAACAACTTCAGCACAATCAAGAATAAAATAAAAAAAAAAATTGTGTTGCAGGTTTTAGATAGTGATGGTTTAGAAAATGTTACAAGATGATCCAGATTTATACATTATGCTGGCAGTTTTGGCTATGATGGGAGGAAGTTTTTTGCATAAAAATAAAGTCAGATTAAGCAAAAAAAGATACATAAAAGCAAAGTGTACTTCCTGCTGAGGCATGGTGATCAATTATCCAGGCTGCGTCAATACAGAGCAAAACTTCAGCAGGTTTTAGTCATGTTGATTCTTCAGAGTTTTGTGCAAAGTTACTGTTTTCTATCCTTTGGAGCTTCCATTCTTTAGGATGGATGGAAAATATGACTTGAAAATGGTTGGAAAATGTTTTTGTTTTTCTTTTTAGTAAAACTTTGCAGACATTTGAAATCACTTTGGAGTTGTTTTTATAGTTAATACACTTCAGTGTACATGACGTACTGGAATGCACCACAAAAGTGCAGTTGCTGGGAAATCCCTTCTGGTCAGCAGGGTTTGTCATGACAGTACCAGAGTATTTCTTTATCTCTTAAACTGTGCAGCGTTTTGAACCAGCAGATGCTGCACGCAGCTGAATTTGGACTTCAGCTGATTTTTTATATGATATTTACATTTAGGGTGATGTTGTTGGTGCTGAATAATTCTCGTCGAGTGCAGCGGGAGCTACATATACCTTGTTGATGGTGAAAGATGCAGATGCTGATGTGATGTTTTGGTTTGATCCACCTTTATTTCCCCGCTGCAGCTGCCTGAAAAACCTTAATGTACCCAAATTGCAAAGTTTAATGGAGTCCTCTCTGTTTTGGTCCCCCGATTTAAAGCTGCCACACAAATGCATGATTCTGCTTGTGTCACACATAAGAGTGCTGCATTTGTTTGGTATGTTTGCACACCGAACTGTTGCTGTTGTACCGGATATTATTCACTCAAATATTTGTACTGTGACCACCACCACGACTGGACATTGATGGTTACAAAACATGAACTGTAAGGACATGCTTATCTGGATTCTTGTATAAAAAAAAAAAAAAAATTAAAAAAGGCGTGAACAACTGAAGATTTCTCTGCGTGACACTTCCAGGGGTCGTAAATATGTTGCAAAACAGAGATTTAGAGAGAATATGATGCAACATGTGAGAATTGTATTGAAATATAAGTCATCAGGAGTACACCTAATAGTGAACAGATGCAGAAGACAAGGAATTAAATTAATTTACAGAAAGATCCTAAGAAAATCTTTTGGATAAAATGTTTTTCAAGGCAAACGGGCCAGGAGGAGTGACCTAATGTAAGATTGATTAAGAGGGAAGAGAGAGGAGAAATCTGTGGTCCAGATGAAAAAAAAAAGAAAAATCTCCAAATGTGGAAAATGAGCTTTAGTGCTTGTGTGTCTGTGGCTGGGTGTGGATCAGAGCCGGAGTAAACAAACCCACAGCTTAGCACTGTGTTTGATCTGCTCAACTATGAAACACTGAGCGGAGTAAACAGAAAAATAAGGCTGGGTCAGCTACAGAGGACGGGGCCGTGAGGAGTGTGAGCGCTTAGTAACTACACCTCATAAAAAGTTGCCTGGTCCAAAACCCCCCCCCCCCCCCAAAAAAAAGCTGTTTCTTAGCACCCCGATCTTGGCACGTCATCACTTAACTTTGAGTTTTGTTGAAATGCTCCAAAATGAAACTCCCATCCTATTCTTCGATGCGAGATATTCAAGTCCACCATATTATATGATTGTAGTGGATGTCCCCTGCTGAAAAAGCTGCATGTTTTTGTCTTGTCTTAGAACATTTACCTGTAACTTTTTATATTTCGGCAGCAAATCGGAAAACAGTGTTTCTAATTAAGTGAGTCTGCAGCTGTAACGTAAGCTGGTTGGTCTGAAATGCTCTTCTGACTGAACAGAAGTTCACAAACAACAAAAGTTATACATAAAACTGGAAACAAGGCTAAATGTTTGGCATCACAGTCCCTGGGTAAAGTTTCTGTTCATAGAAAATTTGGTGAAAAATAATTTCAATGGATAAAAAAAAATTTTTATATTAGAACCTTGATTTGATTATAAATTTTGAGCAAATTTTGCATGCCAAGTTCAAAATTTGATTACAACGTGAGCTAATAATTTGCGATTTGGCTAAACTTATCATGCTCTTTTTTTCTTTGAAATCATTTTATGATTTATTTTGCGTCACAACTTTTTCAACACACAACTCGAGTTTGAAGCAAGCAGCGTCAGAAAGGGGAAACGCTGCATAGTCAACAGAAATAGGAACACAGGGTGAGTGAGTGCAGAGGACATGAACACACCAAAACAAGGTTCCAAAAAAATACTTATTTATAGAAAACGTCCAAAAAGACGCAGACTTGCAAATAGAAAATCTCCGTGTTGACAGGAATTGTGATGCTTGTACCTGTAGCTGCATGCAAGATTAGATTTTTATTTTCCTCGTATTTTAGCCAGTGAGGAGCTGAACGAGCAAATCAAGGTGCACCTCAATCATTTTGTTCAACAATTCAAACATCAGAATAAGCTGCAGATCAAAGCTAGAGGAACACGACACTCCATTTATCAGCCTCCTGACATCCAGCATCAGAGACACGGCGTTACTTTGGTGAACCTTGACTACCTTTGATTGCTCGTTACTCATCTGAAAAAAAAAAAAAAAAAAAAGAGGAGAAGAATCTTAACAGTGTGCCTCTGCCTGTTTTTTTTCCAGCCTTGAAGAAGTTAAAATTAGTCTTTTAAAAGGCAGAATTCAAAGCTGGCAGCATGAAAAGGAGGGCAGAATGAAATGTCGGCACTGCGGTGTTAAAAGGGAGATGGGAGATGAGAGATCCTAGTGTCTGACTTTGGTGTGACTTCAAAAGGCTGTGTTTAAAGCGGCAGGCCTTAATGCTGGCCTGATAGCAGAACTGTCACGTCTGTGTGACCTCCCACTGCTGGCCAGCCGGGGACACAGGACTCACACCGTGCCTCTGCGTGTGTGTGTGTGTGTGTTTGGTGGTTTCTTGATGTCTGCACATGAGCTTGTTTGCTTTTTGAATGTTTGTGTGCAGGCACTCTTGTGGCTCTCCTCACTGTGTGTCTTGATGTGATTGTCTGCGTGCCCTTTAATGTTTGTGTTTTTGATGTCTGTGAATGTGAATTTATGCGTGTTTGTGTGTGCAGAGGTTGAAGATCTAAGCCTGGCTCTGCCCTCTCTCCCTATGCACAGGGGTTTCTTTTTTTTTTTTTTTTTTCCCTTCTTGTTAAGATTCAAACACTGATGGGCTTTGAACTGCAGCTGTGGACTCTGCAGTTATTTCACCACTTTAGCTCGAATAGTTAAAGTTCCCATTATGCTGCCCATTACCACTGCTGCCATAGCAAACCATAGCTGCTCATTTTGATGTTTTTAACTAAGAAAAAAAAATTAAATAACTTGAATTCTAGTCCAAACAGTTTTTCAACTTTGGAAATGTATAATAAGCAAAGGTTTAAGTTGTATAGCAGTGACACATTTCTATTGCCGACTGCAAATCAAATTGCACCGCATGAGGATATTCAAGTTGATGATGGAAGAATGTTTGCACATTGATTACATAAAGTCCATGCAGGATGACTATATGCCATCAGGCCAAAGAAAGACGGTGAATCAAATCTTCCACAGTAAAAAAGACTCCTTAACACGGCAAGATGGAGCAAAGTATCTCCATCTTGCACTTTAGAAGTGGTGCTAAGGTCTTGAACGTACAGATACACGTTCCTATAAATGGGGAGGTGAGGCCAAGAGGCGGTGAGCAGTGCCGATATTTATAATTAAATATTAATAAAATCCACAAAAACTCTGACCTCTGACAGCTGGGGGCTTCTTGACATTCCTTAATCTAATCTGTCATTTGCAGGTTGGACAAGTTTGACTTGATTTCCAGCCTCTTTGGTTCATTCGATCTCTTTTCAAGAGAAAAAAGTGCAAATGTTTTTAGAAAGACCACCTCACAAACATCTGACACACTCTTGCTTTGTTTTGCACCTGTGTGAAGCACCGAGATTTTTCCAATCTCCCTGATTTGTGTTTTACAGGCTGCTGGATGTGCCCATCAGGCGATGGAGTAAAAAAAAATTTCCAGCGGCCCACACCCGGCTCCCAGCCGCGCGTCTGCTCGGCGGACAGCGGGAGAGCACAGGAAACATCGGGGGATGCTCCTGTCACACCCCGATCTCCGCTTTGATGGGTCACATCAAAACAAGTTCCTATCTGAGCGTCGTCCTCAAAGGCAAAACTGGAGGAGGTATCGGTGCGTGCGTGCTTGTGTGTGTGTGACATATACACACCGAGCAAAGAGAAGCGGAGCAGGTTCACAAAGATCCACATAAACAGTGTCCTTGTTCTACTGGACTCAGCTGTTGATAAGGTTCAAAGGTCCCAGATGTGGCAAGCGCTCGTACAGCGGCGTGTGTTTGGGGCTGATGCAAACTGTCTGACCGAGATAATGAACTTCTAAAGGGATATTAAGCCTTGCAAGACAGTTTCCTGTCATCCTGTCTCTTGTTGTGACTCTGCATCACAAACTTTAAAACTGCAGTTTTGGGTTAAAATTGACGCAGTCAAGGATTCTCTGATGTGAACCACACTAAGCAAAACGGCATCATCAAGCTCCAAAACGGGATTCAGCCCTGAATCTGCTGCCTCTATCCTACTTTCTTTCTTCGCGTTCAGTTGTTTTCCTCCTCTGACTTTTCTTGTCATTGAGTTCAAACAAACACGGCCAATGAAGTCAGTTTTTTATGTGACGAACATTTAATGCGTTTATCTGATGGCATAGGCAGCATTGTTGCTGGTTTAAGATTTTCTCAAGTAATGTTCAATTTAGAAAGTGCATATCGTACGGTGACCATATTTTGATTTTCTGAAAAAGGGAATACTGGTTACTAAAACACTTCAATGAAACAATCAACATCGGCTGATTTTAGTAATTTTTAACACATCAATATTGGTCTGATGAGTAAAACTGGGCTAAAATGAACAACCAATGTTGATTTCATGCCTGTGTGTTAGACCATGATTTGCTACTAGTCAGAATTTCTCCGGTATCTTTGGAAACTTTTTAACGCTCTGTACTCTGTACTGCTGTTTCCGTAAGATGTTGTTTGGTTTTATGCGTCTATATGTCTCTCTCATCTCCAGCAGTGCCTCCCTTCCATTCTCCAGTCACCATTGTGGCCCAAATGAAAGCGATCCGACTTAATGTGTCGGCGCAGGGAGCGGCTCGCTCATTAAAAATGCTAATGTCTCCCGTTGGGGCTTTGATGCAAGGCCCAGGGACACAAAAAAAGCCGTCCGAGGTTACAGAAGGTCTGTGTAATCCTTTGTCTGGGTCCTGACGCAGGGAGACACCCAGCTGAGGGCCCTGACAGTCGCAATTAATCATGTCAGGGACGCCTCACTCAGGTCCAACATGTCCTGTTTTAATTAGCCAACGCTACAGACACACACACACACACACACACACAAATTCACCGCACCCACAAAGGCACAACAAGCAAGTTAAAAACCACACAAATAACAATCCTCTTACGTTTTAAAAGACTTGATGGGGGCGTCAGATCGCCAAGCTGCCTGATGTGTGTGTGATTAAATGCTTAGTGGAAGTGGTCACACTCTGATGTGTGTTTGAGAGAAAAGACGTAGAATCCTGGGAGCTTCTGGCCACAGTAAGGTTCTGAACCCGTTAATGGAAAGCTTTTAAAAGAAGAGCTGATGCTGTGTCTTTGTGTCATGTGAAGCATAGTAATACTGCAGGGAAATGTTTTGTTTTGGTGTTAAAATGTTCCTTTGAAAGTATTACCTCATGAATATTTTTTATTTTATGGAGATGCCTAAATAGCATTCAATGTTTTTAGGTAACTTGCAGATGTTTAATGTTTTGCTTGCAAAGATGAGAACAGCAAGCAGACGAATCACACGCCCTCATAGTTTGTTCTGCTCTAACAAAACAGAGACTTTCATGTACTTAATGTTTCTCATAAGGAGTCTGGGAACCAACATCTCTGGCTCGGATCATCAACATTTTAGTTACCGTATTTTCCGGACTATAGAGCGCACCTCACTATAAGCCGCACCTACAAATTCTTTTGAAAAAAAAACTGGAAACGTACATGTGTAAGCCGCGCTGATATCTCCGCCTCTCTCGGTTTTTCATAAGGATGCAGCAGATGGCTGCGTCCTAATAAATCTGCTGGATTTATTAAGGATGCAGCTCTCCGTCTCCAACGCTGAACCACGCCGAGCTTACGTGCAGCGGCTATATTTCCCTCCTGTACTGCCAGAACGATAGCCTTCAACTTAAAAGCTGCATCATATGAACATCTTCGTGTGGTTTTCATGATGAAGAGGTATGAGTTTGAACACATTTATCCGTCTTGCCTGCTGCTAGCATGTGCTTGTTCTAAATTAAAATGATCACTTTCTTCTTTGATTTCTAATTTGACTTCCAATGATTCACTTCCTGCTAAAGAGCCCCCTAATGGTTGAAGAAAAATCTACAGAAAACCCGCACCGGGCTATAAGCCGCGTGGTTCAAAGCCTTGGAAAAGAGTAAAAGTTTATAGTCCGAAAAATACGATAAGTTCCATTTTATTTATTTATTATTCACAATTCAAAAACCATGATATATATTGAGATAATTTATTTGAAAGCAGTACAGACTTATTTAACTCAGCCCCCTTTCTTTTATATGTGCATGTGTACAATAAACAGTGCAGAAAACCGATATCTAATGGTAACTATAATCAAACAGGCTGCATCATTTCTGAAATTAGCCATTAGTATCAAACTGGAGTAAAAGAGACTGAGGTTTACCCCCTCTGAAAACATTTGCAGTGGAATAAGTGGAAACATTTCCCTTTCAACAGCATAACCTCTGGTCTCTACAGTTTGCTAGCGGAGTGTGTTGTAAGAAAAATGAAAATAAAGAAAATGATGCAACTTGGTTGTAAACATCTCCAAGTTCCAATATTTCTTCTTCAGATGTGCTACTTGAATCAAATTCAAAATGGCCAAGTGTTTTCAGAAAGCTTTCGCCAAGTTGTGTTTTTAATATTTCAACACGGTGTTTAGAAATCGCAGCGGACTTCCCCTTTTATAGAAATGTGCTGGCATGTGCTCCCTGCACAGAGTGTGACTTGAATATATTTGTAATTTTACTGTATCTACATACTTTGAGTGAAATTGTAATTCAGTGCATGTGGGCTGATGTCGAGCTTCCCACAGGAGCTCAAATTCAGAAGTTCAAACTTCTGACTCTGTTGCACACACCAGAAGGCTTAACTCACAACACCTGAGCAATATGTCACTTTTGACTTTTTTTTTTTTTTTATATATATATATATTTTTAGCTCCTCCAACCCCGAACTGTTGGCTGAAAGCTACTGTGCCTTGTCACCATACAGTGTAGTGAGGAGCTGTTCTCTCTCCTGGAGCCGGTGTTTGCTCTCAGTCCTGACAGCAGAACTGCGTGGTAGGAAGGTGACAGGCAACTCAGACCAGCATTCACCTCTAACATCAACACACTTCATATTGTTTTTTAGAAATGTTTTTACAAAGAATTGATTTAAAAGGGGTTCATATATAACTGTGCAGCATGGTTATATATGAGCCATATATAACCATTTTATTGTCCTTCCACTTCACAACTTTGTGTGGGTTGATCAGGCCGGGCCTATCTGTGGCATTGGCAGAATAGGCAAATATTACGGGGTGCCAGCATTCCAGGGGCGCCATAATAAAAGGCCTTTTAGATAAATGTAAATGATTTGAAGGGCTTTTGGTACTGTATATGAGAGCAGGTGTCTGTCTCTTTCAATGGGATTAGTTACTAGAAGGCAGCGCTGAAGTATTCAGTCTGGATGGAACGATCCGCCACATCTCTTCCTCCCTTCGTCTCCGGCTGCACCCTTCTGGAGCCACATGTCAAGGGGAGGCAGGAATGCAGGGGAATGGAAACAACAAGAGAGAATGTCCTTTTCCCTGGAGCTATGTGGAAGGGAAGGCTTATATTACTAAATGAACAGACACACACACATACACACACACACACACACACAACTCTTTGTAGTGAATCTACCTCTTGTCTCACCTTTGCCCATTCCTGCTCACTGAAATGTGAGAACGCAGCAGCTCGAGGGCCTGTCTCTGACTGGAGCTTGGCACGACTTCCAATCTTTTTTTTTCTTTAATCTACCAATCCTTTGAGGAAACACTGCACTTTAAATTTTAAAGATGGCCGTTAGAGGTCAAGTGGATGTATGCAGAAGAAAAACCTGCAAACTTGTCAGTCAGATGAAGACTAAAAGTCCCGGAATTGGGGGGCAAAAAAAAAAAAACGGTGTATTTATTTCTGAGATGCCAAAGAAAGCTTTATCGTGTCATTAAACATGACATCGAGCCGTGTGTGCACTGCTTCATGTCCGTTTATCCGAGCACCTGCGTGTGTGCCGGACCTGTTTGACCGGGTAGGATAACCGTTACCCACATCTTCTCAAATTAGTCTCCGTCTTTGCCTTCCACCACCTCCTATTATGAGCCAGCCCTTACTGAGTTTCAGCAACCCAGCTTTCAGCACATTTCGGTATAGCTTACACAGACATATTTGGTCCTCATTTTCTCTCTGGAATTGTAAACATATCCTCTTCATCTTTTTGTTTCCTGCAGTCTGTTTTTGGAATAAAGAAGCGCGTGCTTCGCCAACCGCTATAAGAAACGTTTATTTTTATTTTTGTGCGTAATATTTATTATTTTTTTGCGCCTTATGTCAGTAGAAGAAACCTGACTGACTGACCCTAAATAGATCCCAAACATTTTTTACAGGAGAGCCCAACAAAGATTATTAAAATGTAACAAAAAGTGCAGCAAAAAGATCTCAAAATTACTTTTGACCCTCTATTCTTTGAAGAAATGTATTAGTTGAACCACATTTGGAGGGTTTTGCAGCCATATTAAGGCTGCAAAATCCAAATTGCTTTGCATTTGCAGCTGCTAAAGGTGGCACAGTGAGATAATAAATGTTTGCTTGAAAACTGCAGTTTGTATTTTTATCTGGTTATTTTTGTGTGGTAATAAAAATTAGTTTGATGATCTGGGAATTAAAGTTTGACAAATAAAAATGAGTAAACGTGAAGCAGGCCAAAATAGGTTCACCAGTTTTTCCCTTGGAACCAGGCATAAACAGAAACAACTTTGTGAGATTATTTGGACAAACTAATGTGTTAATATTTGTTTTGGCACATAAAGATTGAGGTGGAGGTAACTAAGATGAAAGAGATCGTGAGTCTGGTGAGAATTTGAGCTTTTAATCATTCATTTCCTAAGGAGTTGCTTAAAAAAATGAAAAAGGGTAAGAATAGAAATTAATATCCAGATGTAGTGTGTTCCAGTTTACTGTCTTACAGTTCATATAGTTTAGACTTTTCTGAACTACAATCAAATGTAGCTATCTATATAATTAAAAGCACACAATCCCAAAGACTACTACATATTTTACCAGCAGGAAAAGATCCCAAACATCGTTTCAAGCCTTGCTCCAATGATTTCATTAATTGTTAAATCCTACCCACCTTTACATTCCAGTAAAATGCATTTCTCCACCTCTTCCCATTAACTCCATCTGCTTCCTGAATCCCTCCTCCCCCCAAGTCAGCCGTACCTGTCGTCCTGACCCCTGCCCTCCAAATGCTGACTCAAGGTGTTCACTTACCGTCCTCGCTTTGCTCCCTGCCTCCCTGCCAGGCGCCCCTGATACGCACAAACACACACCTGCAGAAAACAATGGAGGCTTTATTCAGGGTGGGCACGCCGCTGATATAGCCGGCTCTTTATCAGGGACTGGGATCTGGACATGGGCGTCTACCGTGCCTGCTCCACATTACTCTGGAAATTTACTTAGAAGTGCTCCAGTCAGGGCAGCGCACGCTGCTCCGCTTTTATCTTTTGGATTAGCAATGACCTCATCAGGCGAAGTGGGGTATTATCCGAAGGATATCATAGCTCTAGCTTTATTTGTATGCTTGATTAGAAAGAAATCTGCTTTATGGTTCCGCTTATTGTCCTTATATTTTCAATATTTTGCCGCTGTTTAATTGATCTTTCCCTTTAGTGCGCGACTTTGCCTCAAATAAAACCCAGCAGCAGTGACATAACTGCTCAAATAAGATGTTTTTGTGGGAATATTCCTCTGCTGCACAGATAGATGAAATGGGCAATATAAAAGAGTGCACAAAAAAAAAAAACACAGCAAATGCCTCTTTCGAGTGAATCACTTTGCTCTGATGCCAAACCTCCAGTCTTGTAATGTATAAGAACAGTCAATAACGTGAAGGCACAGGATGTTTAGCTGAGTCCATTTACTGACCAAAAGCATGAAGGATCTAAAAAAGAGAAAAGAATAAATAAAAATAAAAGTTTCAGGTTTGAGAAAAATTGAAACAAAGCAGAGGGGAAACAAACGGAGAGCACTTGGGGTCATGCGGGTCGTTTTGTACATAAAATCAGAGCAATGTGTGGAGCTTTCCTATGTTTGGCATATTAGGGAAAGATAAACAAGACACAAAGGCAGCAAACAGAGAAACACAGAAGTGGAAATGCTAAGGTTTCATATATATCCGTGTGTGTTTGTGTTGTGTAAACCTGGAACATGGTGTAGTGGTTTGTTATGGATTTGTTCTCGAAATGACAGCCTATGGCATCTGTTCTCCTCCAGAGAGACAGAATATGTTCCTCATCATGTGGCGCATTCTGCAGCTTGCAGAGAAAATACACAAATACAGCAAAAGTTCTGGTTATTATGTGGCGTATTACTGCATGCAGTGTTTTGGGAATCAGTCAGGTTATTCAGTCATGAGGTGTTTGTGAAACGGAAAGAGAAATATAATTTTCTGAAACAAATTCTTTAAAGACATTGCCCCTAAAAGTGTCAATATTCTCCCAAAAAGTCCATCTGCATGTGAATGGGAGGTGTAAATGCAAAAAAAGTCGTCTTTCTTTTGCAAAACGTGTGCTGGCGCAAACTAAACTCCTAATAGCTGCACCAAAAAGTGCAGACAAAACACTTTTAAAATCAAAGACCTTCTAAGACAGGAGAACTTCATGCATATTTTACTCCATAGATGAATAACAAGATGAATCAATGACGAGTCCTATCAAAACAAAGAGCAGGTATGCTAGTTTTAGCCTTGCCTTTCAAAAAAAAGAAAGAAAAAAACTTTAGTATTAAAACACTGTCAGTTGGAAATGTAGTGTGTTAATTCTCTGCATTTCAAACCTACTGGGCTTTATTTAAATAGGCTGATTTATTTTTACTTTATTATAGACTGATCAGATTAGAAAGAGACTGATAAGAAGAGCCTTGGATGAGAATCTGGGGTAAAAAGTTCTGGTCAGGACATCCTGTTATGTTTTCTTACTAAGACGCATACAAATTGATCATTTTGTTTACATTATATCAAAAATGTGCACAACAAAGAAAGCTCTGAAATGACGAGAGCATTAATTACCGGCTACTTGAAGGATTTTCTTTTGATGCAGGATTTAGTACTTTTCCTAGAACTGAGAGCTAGAAAGCAAAGAGCGGATATTGGCATCACACAATAGCCGTAAAAATCCAAAGTATGCCAAATAAACTTCATTGCCCCCCTGCTGGCCTGTCCTCCCCTCTGATCTCACTCCTCTTTCATCCTCCTCTTGTAAGGCAGCCTCTTCTTCTCTCTCCATCTTCCCAGTTCTCGGCCCTTTTCATCTCTTGGCAACGAGGCAACGGCGGTCCGAGCGCAGAGGGAGACCCACAGAGAGACGGAGACCGGCAGACAGAGAGATGGTGAGCCGCTCTTGAAACTTTTGAGACAGCTATGCAAAGAATGCAGGTGCCTGCTGAGAGGACAACAAAGTACGGACCTCCAAAGGCGAGCAGTGTGGGCAGGCAGCACGTCGGTGTGAGGAAATCGAGCCCACGTTTCTGCTCTGCTCAGCTGTTTCTCATGTGAACAAGTTGTTCTTAGCCGAGTGAAAAAGTTTGGCTCGCGGCTTGTGTTTGAGGTTGCAAGATATCATTTGATAGCGGGACTCAAACTGCACATAAACATCCTGTTCTTTACTGCCTGTTTTTAAAATAGCTGAAAAAAAAATTACCTTAATTTTGGGTTGTTAAATATCAAGTGTTAAAACGTGCTGCTGCTTAACAAATAGTTTATCAAATAAATATGACAAAATTACCATGACTCGTCAAATAAACCCCAATAACTGAAGGTCAGGTTATTTTAATAGACACAAAATTAGTTGTGCCTCAAAAATGTGCAAAGTTCAGGTAAAGATTTGCTGAAATAATAGTGAGACTCAGCGCTTGGTTTGAAAGATTTCAGCTCAACTTGCTACTGATTGGATACGGACTATTCAAAACCACTGGCTGTCAAATATCAGAGGGTGGAGTTGATAATAAACGTCACCTGGCCTTTGTTTCACCAGGTGTTTCATAAACATGTGGTGGGATTAAACCTTTTGATCGCCAGTTGACGCCTACTAAATGTCTTTTGGCATTTATTTATGACCACTATACATTTAATAAGCACCAGGTGGCACCTTTGACAGCATTTATGAGACAGCAGGTGATGTTGGAAAGCTCACAAATTAAGTCCAATTCAACTTTGCATAACTGCGCCCTTCTATCATGTGACATAAAAACGAAGCATGTTTTCAGGGACTATGGAGAGGGAAAACTCATCTTGACTTATTCGGGTTAAACTGGCTGTAGTGTGTTGCTGTTAACAGGTGGTAACACAGAGCAGAAAAGAAGGGCGTTCTGCGTGAAAGCTTAAGAGCTATCAGATTGTGGAGAAAATTTCCACTGGGACTATTGACAATTAGCCTGGTAAAAACCAGACCCTTGTCCTTCGCTGTTTTCCTTCGTACAGAGGGTCTGGGCTCTTGGCTGTTGAGAAACGATTGCTTCATGGAGGCGTGGAATCTGTTCAGGTTTAAAATTTTACACAATTGCAAATGTTTGCCTATGATGTATGTAATGCACCACTTCAATGATAAGAAGCTTGTGCTGTAATCCTCATCCTCCTCGGATCAGCGTTCGGAAGAGCTGATCCGAACGAGGCTGCTGTTAATGTTAATTCAATACTTTGAAGTATGGCAAACAGACTCAACAGCTTAGTTTATTTCCTCGACTTACAATGCTAAAACTACAGGCAGACTACAATTCTAAATCGTTCACAACTTCTTCTGTTCATTTACTGACCTGATTGAAACAATCCAAATCAATGAGAGAAAGCCCAGACTGCTACTAATGAGAATTTTTTTTCTTTTTTGCAGAATTACGCAGGAATGCAATAGCCAGGGTAATTGGAAACATATATTATTCACCTTCCCACCTCAGATAACATAAACCTGAGATGTTCCCAACAAGGATCTAATTAATGTAATTGCAAATCAAACATCTTAGTTGTTCTCTTATAGATAAACATGATTTAGTTTACTCTACAGAACAGTATTTAGAAAATCATAAAACTACTATAAGGCATTCATGACGTGATTCACAATACAATGAAATTACAATGCAGCTATAATGGAGAGATTGCCAGAAAATCCTAATGTGATGCAAATGAGATCAAATTAACATGAAAGTAATATTCAGTCCATAATTACACATATAAAGGAAAATAGAAGTTTGTTTCACCAGCAGCTTGACTGATTTATGACTGAGAGTGTTTTGTGTGAAAATAAATAACAAACCTTTATGATTTGCTCATTTAACATTTTCAACAGATTTGTTCTCATGGTTGATTTAAAGCAAGTCTGATTTGTTCAAGTGCTCAACTGTAGAACAAAGAAAAGGTTTAGAAGAATGAAGAAAAAATGATCAATCATGACATGTGGTTTTGGTTTTAAGCTATTTAAACTGGGAAAACATTAATACAGCTTTTCCATGTAGCTTGTGCTTTTACAGGACAACCCTCTATGTACTTTATGTTCATAAAATTCATGAAAATAGATAGTATTTTCTGCAGAACCTATATTGATTCAATCTGGAATGTTTAGGGAGAGAAACATATTTCATCATTTTGAACTCTTCCTCTCAATCAGCAATTACCTCCTTAGGACTTTTCAGGTTCCCTTCATCCATTGCCTGTGCTTTATTCAGCAGAGACAAAAAATGACACAAAACAGGATCGCAAAATGCTTAAAGAGAAGAGTTAAAACAGAGCAGAGCTGCAGACTGTGACTGATGTGGACTGAGTAAAAGAGCTAAAATCACAGAGAACAATCAGGCACATAAAAGAACATTGTTCAGCGGTGTTTATGTCTCTGTCTGGTTGTGTGTCAGATAAGTGGATGCATGTCGGCAGCAGCCCATCTGCCTGCTGGAGTCGTGAGGCCCTGCGGCCGTCGCAGCCAACGACTGATGTGATTTAGTGATACAGGTCAGAGGTCAAGAGCCTCCAGTCTCCATCTGTGTCTAAAGAAAAAGCCATCAGGAAGGGATTAGGCTGGAGTCAATGATCCTGAATGCACACAACACACATGCAAATAAATGCACAAGTTCACTCATTTTTACGAGCCTAAGGATGAACTAAAAGAACATCAGTACTTGCATGTGGTGCTTTTAGTTCCCCGTGATGGAAGCTGATTAAAGCTGGTTTTACAAGAAGTTCTCCTTTGAAGAGCCAGTATTTATTAGAAAATTATGGTTCCAATTGCTCCCAGAAAGGACTTCTGATACTCTTTTGGCCCAATTGGCCTTTACCTTCAGTGCCAAAATATTTTTTTTTTACACAAATAAAATATTAAGCAAAATGTAGCACTTACTAAACTCCTGACTTCTTTATATATTGTATTTTTTGCACATATCCATTGTGGCAGTGGTATCCAAACTTTCTGACACATTAGTCAAAATAACCTGAACAATAAGAATTTTGAATTTAATAAACATATTCATAAAATTTTGGTTCTATCTTTTTAATTTTAAAGTTTTCAGCAGCAACAACTCCCAATGTGGTGGTGAAATGACAAACATATACAAATTTTGGTGACATTGTCGATCTAAACTATATTATTAGGCTAACAAATATTTAATTTGCTTAAAGGAAAGCTTTAGATTGCTTTTGTTGTTCCAGGAGCAGTGCATAAGTCATTTGGCTGCCTGATTCTTCATTTCTGGTGAAACTCAACCTCGCTGTATTTTTTTTCTTTTTTTCAGAACTGTTTTAGACCCACAAAATGATGAATGATCTGTCATGAAAGTTGCTGTTTGTCACTAAAACTGGAAAAAAAAAAGTCTGCTTTGAAGAATCGGTGGCAAAGAGGATACATTTGTATGTAAATTTTGCTCATTAACGGTTAATAAAAAACAATTTTTTAAAATTTTATTAAAAATAAACAGAAATTTTGCCAAGTTTTATGTTCATCCCTAACTGGCTAAAAGTTTGTAGTCCCTAAAAACAATGAAATAGTATTTAAAGACGTAACACCTGTATTGTCATCACTTTTGAATAGTTGCCATGAGTTTTCCCCCACAGGGGTTTAAATTTGTAAAAGGTGTCAGTCTGTATCAACCTCTACAAACCATCTTTGGTCAACCTCAGGCTAAAACTACAACCTTCTTACGTGCAGCTGCACAGTGGAGCTTCTTACATTACTGGCATCCTGGGTCAGTCCCTTCTTCTGCTGTTCCCCAACCAATCAAAAAGCAGGAACTTCTGGGGTCAAATAAAACGCAGCGTATTTCCACAAAAGCTTGAAAAATAGTCTCACTTTTCTTAGCAGTAAACAGGCACCAACTGTCCATGTACTGCATGTTCATAAAAGCACTAAAAAAAACAATTCAAGGCGAAACTAGCAGATAAGCTACATTGCGCCCCCTTTGCTAATACCACCTTGGGCAACCACCCGTATCAGGAAGCGCCACTGCAGATGCAGGCCTGTGTCATCTTTTGGGATATTGAGTATATAAACATGTTTTTTGTCAGTTTTGTTTTGACTAACTAGAAAAGTAAAAACTAAGAGTGCACTAAGTCATTTGTAAAAATAACTTAGTCAGTGACTGTTCTGGGAAGAGACAGGCTCAAACTCAGAGAGCCAGGAGTACTTTCTATAAGGAATAAAACAAAAGGAATCCATTGGAAGCTATGGTTGCTTGCATAAACATTGCCAAATTTGTCCATACTTTTTCTTTCAGATTTATCTTTTATTATTTTCGATAGTTTTTCAAAAATATGTGAGTAAAATACACAAGTTTCAAGATCACGAAAGAACAAATCAGTGAAAATAATAATTGTCGTAAATCCGAAGGGAGTAGTGAACACCTAGATATTCTTTATAAGGTGATGTTTATCAGACAATCCGGCAGCGATGGCTGAAGACAAGCTTGTTTGATGAAACATGGCAGGAGCCAAATCCCAGTCAGCCCTCTTACTGAACCTACTGATGGAGCAGGGTGTTGGGGAAAAGACTCCCCAAAGTGGCTCAGAAGAAATACATGCTTTTCCTTTGGTGAAGGAAGAAAAACTGCAGTGATGGGGAATAATGTTTATGTATTAGATTTCAAAAACTTCTTCCTGTGAAGGAATCCAGATGTGAAGCCATGTTCGTTTGCCTGAAGGACCTGATGCATTTCTTCTTCTTTTTGGTGTTGTGATGGAGTGACAGAGCTGGCCTCATCTCAACCTGCAGAGGATGCATACAGGTTATATCAATATATATACATATATTTAAATTCCTCATGCGGGAAAAGCGTGTTTTCTTACAGTTTCAGAAGCCTTTAAGTTTGTGATGGGAATATTAAAAGTGACTCCCACTGAAGCTGCGTATAGACAAACCAATTTCTGGACCAGTTAAGTGCCTTTCATGGAAATAGGCCGCCCTGCGAATGCAACACAACTTTAATCTTCAAACGCGGTCTTATCCGGCTCCAAAGAGCTTTTCTCACCGCTCTTATCTTCTTATGTGCTTTGTCGTTGACGTGGGTTTCTATATATTCTCACTTTCTTTGTCAGCATATATAAACAAAACCTGAAGCCTGTGCAAAAAAAAAAAAAAAACTACATCCTTCTCCCTCCAGAAGTCTGATAAAGACCTTTTTTCTCTCATCTTCACACTTCTCAGAAAGGAGGTTGTTAGCTTGTTTCAGTAGAGTATCAGAAAATCTGGGAAGGAAAAATTACGCTGAGCACAGCAGTAGAACACTAAAGGATGATTTCAAATTAAAATGCTACTTTTACGTCGGGAGAAAGCTACAGAGACCTCTTAATGAGCAGATTGCTGGAGCTTCAAGATGTGTGGGTCCACTGTCTTTGAAGGAGAAGAAAGTAGAGACAGGGAAGTTTGTAATCCTGACAGATGAATTCAAGCCATGCTGAGCTTCTGACTGAGACCTGTAGCTTTCCTTCTGTGCAACTTGGCCTCTCAGGAATAGCCAGCATTGTAGTTAATGTTTACAATGCTGCTTAATGTTTAAATAGAATGAAATTTATAACGAAGGCCATATTTAGATGTGAGAGAGAAATATAAAGACAAAGGTACATCACAAATGTACAAAGCTCACATCCACTAATCAGATAACTTCATCTTTGGTCAATACATTTGCAGATTGTGCCAATGAAAAGCAAAACTTATTTTTGTGTTCAACTTATTTTTTCATTTGTCAAAAATTTGTGCCACCCTATAGACCGTGTTTTTGATATGGCCCAGTCAAAGTCCAGATCTGAAAACTGAGACGCATTAAGTCCGTACAAACTTCAACCATTTTTCAAACAATGGGCAAAAATGACTGTCCTTTTCTTTCCATTATATCATACGCTACTTTGTATTAACCTACCTATCACACACAACCCCAATAAAAGATATTGAAATTTGTGCTTGTAACGTGGCAAAATGCAGACAAGCTGAAGACGTATTAATATTTTTGCAAGGCACTGTACCCACTACATTAAATATTGAAAAAGCAATGAAAGGGAAATAAAGAACAAGGAGGCAATGACTGTGAGGGGTTTGCTCCAAAAATAAAACGGGGATGAAAATAAAAGGAGGGAAGCAGTGAAACAAAGAAAAGAGGCTGAAGCAGAAGAGGAAATGTTGAAAGAGAGCAAAGCAAATGATAAACAAACACGGGGAGAGAGAGGGAGACGAAAGTGTTGTTCCTCCATCTCAGCAAAGCAGCGGGAGTCTAGTGGAGCTTTGAACTTGGCCCCCATTAGAGGCCTGATGACGGTTTGAAGTGAACGGTTGAAACGAGTCGGAGCATTTTAGATGTTAATTTGTTTTTGTTGCATGGGGGCGTGTGGGTTGTGTGCGGGCGTGCACCGGCGTGGGTGTGTTTTCTCATCCTTCTCAGGGCTTCGTTCACAGTCACACCCAATTTAACTCAGCAGGATAAAAATGCTTTCTTGGGCTTTGTTGTTTTTCTTCCATTTTGCCCTTCATCTCGCTTCCTCTTACTTTTCTGCGTCTCAGGAAGGAAGACAGCGATTTATGGTTGTTACGGCAAAAACTTGGGTTGGATTCAGATGTTTTATAAACCACAAAAAGGATTTCTGCTGAGATGTTATCATCGAGTGTCACAGTTTTGATCTGACATTTCTTTCATCTTTTCTTCCCCGTTGTCTCATTTATCACTTCAATCTACGCTGATACAGACACAATCTTTCATGTTAAAAAGTGTCTGTCAGCACACAGTCATCATGTTTGTGCTTTACTTTTCTGGCCCATAATCATCACTTACTAATACGTTTTTCTATTCAAGAATTTGATTACAGTTTTTTTTTTTTTTTATGTTGGCATAATGATGCATTTAATCGTGGATTGACTCCACCTTTTCATGAAACATAGCAAACAACTAGGAAACATTTACAAATGGGGCCCACATGCAGGTAAGATCAAAATTATTCTGGCACATTTGGATTTAAAGTAATTTTTTTCATTCTACCAACATAATTATTCTGACTGAAGGAAATGTAAATTCTCCACAAGATTCCTTACCTGAACCAGAGGAAAATATTTGGGTGATGGGATGGAGGCGGGCCAATCTTAATGACCATGAGCTTATTGCAACAGATGAATCTGAAACATAATAAAGGAAACATAACTTTTTACTTTTTTATTGTTGGAGAGATATCTAATTTCTTGTCAAACAGAAATTTTTTGGTGGAATGAAAAACATTTATTTTCTAAACTTGCCATGGAAAGACTTTGAACTTAACTGTCGGTAGGAAATGGACTGAAAATGACTCAACGATGGTCAACAGGTTGAATCAGGATTTGACATAGAATAATTCGGATTGAGCATGGGACTGACAGCTGGTTTTACTGATAAATATTTTTGGCGTACCCAGTGTAAAAAAAACTAAAAACGTTATGAGTTTTGATTTGTCAGCAAAATCTACTCTGGACTAGCTTTTTTATTAGTGTGAATGCTGTACACATTCCATTTTACTGCTTCTGCATACGTTGTGTGATTTCAGCTTTTACCACATTCTGCTCATTCAAGACATTACGACTGTGTTTTGGTGTTGACATCTTCTACAGCTTAGGAAATATTCTGCTCTTTGTGGTCATCTTAGACCTCACTTTAAAAATTATGTAACTTTATGTTATTAAAGCTAAAGTTTAATCAGTAGTACTTTTATAACAAATTTATGTCAGATCATGATTTCTTGGTTAATGTCAAGTTGTCATAAAGACATTTTGAATAATGTCAACTTTGTATTAAAAGTGTCATGATTTACTGAATGACACTTTATGACAACAGTCATAAATATTCATGAAGACTTACGCATATTCATGACAAGTGTTATGTCATGAATATGACGGTGTCATGACAGTCTTATTCATAACCCGTCAAATAAAGTGTTACCGTTTAATTTTGGAAAAATTCTACTTTGCACTCTTTCACTACTTCCACTTGCTTTCAGCTGAAAATGGCATTAAAAATGTAAGATGTAGTCATATCCTTCAATAAATTCTGTTTAATTCAGCTTTTTTCATATCTTTTGAAGGTTTTATAAAATCCCTCTTCAAGTTTTTGCTTGCATTATCCTCAGTCTTCAGAAAAAAATGGCTCTCTAAATTTAACTCCAATCCTCTTTCCAAATCTAATTCTAGCCATAATTCCAACTCTTTTTCCAACCCTCATTCCTGTTGTGATTTTTTAGATCTGTAAAAAGTGTTCTGCATAAATTCTTAATACACTTTGGGATGATTTTTGAATTGACTGAAAATTTTCACTCCTCTTCTACAGTTTTTCTATTTTTTCATTTTCCTTTATTCTGCTGCTTCTGCCTATTTCTCACATTTCTGCAGAACTCCTCCTAATGAAACCTTAAGTTTCATTAAAAATATTCAGCTTAAGGTATTCACACTGTATTTTCGCCAAAAAATCTAATTTTCGCAGTTTGCTTTGATATACATTTTAGAGATTCTTTATTAGGTGTATCTCTATGTAACTGATGTGTTTCAGGTGTCTTCTCTGTTTCTTTTTTTTTCCCCCGTAAAGCATGTTGAATTGTCTCTGATGAAGAGTTTTATACAAAGAAGTCTGCTTTGCCTTTCCTAATGGTTAGCTAGTTGTTGGCTAGCCTAGCTATAACTTTTTAAATCCTATTCCCTGAGTTAGAGTAAATACAATTTCTTGCCTAATTATGAGATCATATCATAAAGTTTGTTTCATTTACCTTTGTGATGTTTTCACTTGTTATTCCTGAAATCACAAAAAAACATTTAATGAAATATGAGTTTGGTCAAGACAGACAGCAAATGAGACAAGGTCAGCTGACTCTTTTTTTTCCAGGCTTTTTGACCTCTGCCCCCTGGTCGTATCTCACATCAGCTCAGTGGCAGCCGGCCAGTTCAAAGAGCCCGTCTGGCACCGCAACCTCTGGGTTAGACTCCCAGGTTTTTTTTGTCCCCAAGCCTCCCCCCAGCAAGGGTGACAGATTCTGAGAGGGAAGAGCGAGTGTGAGCATGGGTTAAAGAGTCTGGATGGTCGTATGTTAACACCAAGCATCTGTGATGCAGAGACACATGAAAGAGGGAACGACTTTGGGGCTGTTGGTTCATTAACGGCATGTTGTCGAACGCCCTCCCACTCACCCATCCACACGCTGGCAGTGACACAAGATTTATGTATTTATGCATTGCTAGGGAGCAGCGTTGCTTGGTTTGCAGATGGTAAATGATGAGTTAGGAGACAGCTAAAAGGTGTCATGGAGGCTGAAGGACAGGATGAAGAACTGGGTCAGGGGTGTGAGACATCTGGTAAGCGATGATGCTGATTCATAGGCTAAAGCTTCAAGCTGGTCAGCACTTTAAATGGTTCAAGGTTCTTTTCACCTGATTTTAATGAGCTACTGAATTTTGTAACATGTCATCCTATTTATTTGTCAGCACTTCCTAATACTTCATAACATTTGTTCTTTCTTATTTATTCGACATGCAAAACATATTTTGGTTTTTTGTTCTGGAGAATCACTAGTGCAACAACTCATGGCACCACTAAAACTCCCTGTTACATTAAATGTATCTGAAGCTTTTTATTTTTATGTTTTGATATTACTATTTGTCGTCCATGACCTCTTGCTCCCTGGATTGTAAATATAATGCAGCACAGAGGTCCCTGGATGGGTAAGACAAGAGAACATGCCATTTAAGTAAGGAATGTGTTGAAATTCATACTCACCTGAACTTGGTCTTCACTTAAAGCAATAATTTAAATGTTGAAAACAGGAGACAGCAACATTCATCCAATGTCTTTGGTTAATCTAAATAAAAATATGTTCAGCCACAAAAAAAAAAAAAAAAACACACAACTTAGCTATTTTTTTTCTAAATACCTTCCACAGAAAAATAGTTTTCATTACTGAATTAAAGGATGGCAAATTTCTTGTACAGAAATACATCAAACTTTACAAAAACTCAATGAATCCAATTTTTTTTTTTTTTACATCTGCGTTTATGGAAAATTAGTTTAAAAAAGCCCATTTTGCCACAAAATTGTAAAAAAAAAAATTACATTATCCTTATATGCTTTTTATTAGCTTCAGATTTAAAAGCATTGTTTGGTTTTTAATCGTTTTCAGGCAAAGGTATTAGCAACAACTGTGGAGTACCTTGAGAACAACATGCAGCTCTTGACTCGCAGTTTGTTGAGCTTTACATTAAAGTGTTACTTTTTAGGCCAATAAGTCCCCATAGTGACTATTGAAAACAACTTGCAATCCAACCATTTGTTTGAAATTGTTGCAAAAAAAAAAAAAAATCTGTTCTGTTTTATCATCTTGAATCAAAATGGTTGGAGTTTGCTAAGTGCTATTGAGATTTTTACTCACACTTTATGTATATAAACAAAGACTATTTCAGCAGCAAATACTCCAGTTGGGTCCAGAGTGAAATAAAATAATGTGGAAAAGTATCTCATGCCCTTTGTTAAGCAAGGTGGAGGATCTGTGGTGCTGTGGGCATTTGTTGACAGGCCTTTGCAACCTATTAGACTGCATGGCAGAGAGCAGATGGACTCTAATAACACTAGGTGGCGCTGAAAATACCTCTACTAACATTTACTCATGTTGAAGTGTAGCCAATTCAACACCAGGTGGCACTTTTAACGTCGTGCTGCTGCTTCAATGAAATCTATTAATTTGTCCAAACGTCTTGGATCCTGTTAGTCTCCATAGCGACTCATTTTCACTTTACTGGTAGAGTCCATCTGCTCTCTGCCATGCAGTCTAATAGGTTGCAAAGACCTGCAATGTTCCTGTTGAGCTCAGAAATATGCAACCTAATGAAGAAAATGCCTTTGATAAATGTAGTTAAATGTTCATAAATGTCCTTAATTGTTACTGTTCATAGAAAATACACAAAGTACTTGAAAACAGTCAGTACACACAACTACAAACAGTGAGATTAAAAAGAAAAATGATGTAACAGTAAAATGATGACTAAATAAAAATTAGCTGAACAATCAGCTTAAATTTACAGTTTGGGAAGCTAAAAACAAGAGTACCATTGATTAAGAATGGATAGCCATATTCCAAAACAATTAAACATGTCATTAAGTCAAGTCAAGGCACATCTTTCTGTGGGAAATAAACTATGCCTGCGTCTGTTAGCCCAAGGTTTAACGGATCTACAGAGCTTCTCAAAGCACAGCAGGGTGAACAGCCTGTGACCTGGATGAGCGCTGTCACCGACAGCAGAGACTCAGCTGAAGTACCGGGTGCTGGAGGTCTGGTCCAGGGATGGGAGAGAACAAAGAGGAAAACAAGATGTGACAAATTGCTGATCAGCATGTTTGGTAGGATGCAGACCAGTGGCCAATTAAACAAATTTTCTCATAGTTTCTACACACACACAGGTAGGTATACTTTGTAAGCATATGTAGTGCAGTTGTTGTACTTTTCCTTACCTTTAGTTGTTTTCTGGCAGTCTGTATTTTTATTATCCCCACCTATCCTAAATAATTTTGGCTGAATATGTTACTCTGATGGAAAAAATATTTGGATCTTGACTACTGACCATAAATAGTTCTTATGTTTGCCTTGCATTTGGACCAATGGCTATTGTCCAAACCTTGTGAGCTGACTTTTTGGTAGTAAACAGAGTGTAAACAGAACAAACTCTGATCTGCATCTGTGTATATCTACATTTGATTTGTTTGTGCCATTTTATTTTCATTAAAATTACTATTTTAATATTGTCCCAGTAGATTTATAAGCAGTTGACATGCAAAAATCGTGAAAATGCTCATTTAAATATGATTTTGGTAAATTTAACAGATAAAGAGTAAGTTTCCCTGTTGCTGAAAGCATGTTGTTGTTGCCCTTCAGTGTAGTGAAAACCTAACCAAGGCCGCCAACAGTCAAACTCACAGACTATATTCCAATCACAAAAAATGTACACTTGAATTATTTCGGCTCCCAGAACAATCTTTTTACTCCTTTCTTCCCTCACAAACAGATTAGGCTTCAAGAGTAGTGAGAGAGAGAGAGAGAGGAGCAGAGAAAAGGAGAGAAATAAAGGGGATGTCTGGGGACCTTCAATAGTCTCTCTGTGTCCATCTAATATGGAGCGCTAACATGCTGGGAGTTGGCCCTCTCCTTTCAAAAAGACCCCAAACTCATAAAGACGTTCTCTATGGCCCCCAACCTGAAACCCACCCACTGAACCCCTCACTGGTCCAGGCCTCTTCCATGGGAACTCGCAATCTGCAATGTAATCCTAGTTTGGCCCCTGGAGAAGCCTTTCCAAACAAACCATGTGAGTCCTAATACCCAGAGCTTCACAAGTGGCTCCTGGCTAGGCCTGAGCTCCACCACCAACAACAGCTTGGCCCTCCTTTTTCTCTTTTCCTCATTCTTTCATTTTCTCTCTTTCCACAGATAGACAACAAAGGAAAAGGATCTCCTTCTAATTGCTTCGAAGATTGAAAAGCTGAGAGAGTCGGTGGGCGGCTGTGGAGGGAAATGAAACAGGGGCTCAGAAGGCAGCGGGGGACCGTCAGTCTGGCTTTGCCTGCCCTGGTTGTGAGGTAACTGGGATAAAGGAGCTGGAGTGGCGACCACGTCCACTGCAGAGCTGAGCTGAGTGGATCAGAGTGGAGGCGAGTGACTCCCAGGGCCTGGCTTTACAACTCTGGCCAAACGGAGGACTATGAGAACATTGAAGAGCAGCAGCAGCTCTGCTGGAGGCCTTCTCCACACATGGGAAAGGATGCATGGTCTTTACAACTAGGATTCAGAATCCAAAAGGCTACAGCTTGCTGTTTGAGCCAAGTACAGTGAGACGCCACAAAGTTGTGTTTTAACAGCCAACCAAACATTTGGCTCCTTGTGAACAGTTAGTTTTGATCAGTGTGGTATATAGATGATGAACTTTTGAATGCACAGCTGGGTGGTCCATGACCTTTGGATCCATTGCCATGACATGCGGAATTGCTAATAACATTCACTTTCACTCTCAGACAAATACTTTGACCTCTGCAGAGAGAGCTGCCATGAATTCAAGCCTCTTTGTCTTACTCCTGAAGCATCCAGTGGCAGACCACTGAAGATCCACTGAAATCTCTGGCTTCTGTCATAGAAGCCAGAGATTTTTTTAAAAACTTTTCTAATCCTCAGAATTAGTAAAATGTTCTTTCGTTCTTGCAGATTGAGGAATGTGAGGAAAAAGTGATTTATTTCTTAGAGGAGTAGAGTTCACCACCTTACAGATATATCCAGACATAACTGCAATGTACTTTATAAGGAAGATGTTGCATATGGATACATTCGTCCCACTTTGAGAAAAGATCTTGTGAATCATCTTTGGTTGCAAATACAGCTGCCATGCAGTCTACTGGAAATGCTTCACACATTTTGTACATGTAGAAAATAAATTTTAGCACATTCTTCTTTGAAAAAGTAAGTAGATTATGACTGATGGAGAGATTCTGTGGACACCACATTTCAAATCTCGCATCGATTCTCAATTGAATTTGGGTCTAGACTTCGACTGGGCCCTTAAAGCACATGAACATGCTGTGATCTTGATCTAATCCTCCTCTTCTCTTCTCTTTGACCTTTGCTTTAGTCTCGAGCCTTTTGCGGCCACTAACAAGTTTGCTCTATATTTAGCACCATTGGTTTTCCCATAAAGCCTGAAATACATCCCATATCATGAGGCTGCCACCACCATGTTTCACAGTGAGAATACAATGTTGAATTACAGTGTTATTTTTCTGCCTTAGGTAGCAACATGCATGATGGCCAAAACGTTCAACTTCTGTCTTCTGTGACTTCTTTCATTTGGGTCCTATGGCAATCAGCAAACCTGTCTTCTAATGAGAAAAGATCTCCTGATGCCATTCTTTCATAATGACTTCACAATTACACTCCATTTTGTGTTGATCTGTGACTTAAAAACCCAGCAAAGGAGATAGAAGTTTGTGGTTGTAACGTTGCAAAATGTGAGCAAGTTCAAGGGGCATCAAGTTCAAAGGTTGAATATAAAACCGCCCTCTCTTCTACATGTGTAGTGACACAAGATCCAAAGGCTTTTGGCCTTCCTAGCTCCCAGAAGTTCCCTCAGTCTCCCCTCCCTGACCTCCTTTCATCCCTTCATCCCTCCGCCTTTCTTCTTTTTTATACAAATCAGCCACTCAATGTCATGCACATGTTTTACTGCTATTTGAACTCTGGCAGCGAACTTCAAACAGCTTTCAAAGTGAGCTGAGTTTTTTGCCTTCCCCCCTCCTCTCGCTCCCTATCGCTGCCTCTTTTTGAGAGAACACAGCCGTGCTTCCAAGTACACCTGATCAGAAGGTCGAGAGATGGGGGATTATGATATGCAAATGAGACTTTGTTATCATCGCTGACATTCGTTATAAAGCCGAACAGGAGGAGCGCTGACATGAAAAGGTGGCAACTCTCCCACTCCTCTGCCTCTTTCAGCATAAACTCCCCTCTGTAACTCATGGGCCTACCTAAACCCTTTTTACACTTAGATCAAAAGGTTACACACAACAAAGGAAGGTCTGTATGGGGAAGAGAAAGCACGTTGCACACACTAATATCTACTTTTACACTGTCAAGACTACTGACTGGTCAGCCAGCATAAGATGTGAAAAAGTGTTGAAGCAAAAAGAGATGTCTGAAATTGTCCCGATGAGATGTTGACTTGTCACTTGTAGCAGAATCCAGTTTTCAATCACTCCAGAAGACTTTTACTGCTGATTAGATGCATGCTCAGGCATGTTGACGTTTTAAAACAGCCCTCTTTTCAGTGGCCACAAAGTTCTGCTCAAAGACCTGGAGCAGAGTAGAGGTCTGAGCTGCTTTTCCAGCTGCTAGCCCAGCCCACCGCCTTGCTGATGGAAGAGGGGGCTTCATGAACTTCATTAAAGGATAGTTACTGGAGCAGCTGAGAGCCGATTGGCCCGGTGGCCTTTGAGTCCAACAGCCGGGGGTCCCGAGTGCTTTGATGTGTAACAAACTGTTAAATAATCTCTGAGAGCTAGAAGCAGCTCCTGTAGCCTCACAAAAGGCCAAGCACCTGCTGTGTAAGTAAAATCCTCTACTGCAGTGGTGCAGCACCAATTATTTTTTAAATTTTCTTTGCTGTATTTGCATTTAAAAAGTTACAAGGTTAATAACACGTCAGATAAAAACTCTGCTCTGTGCCCAAACAGTTTAAGAGTCAGAGTCGGGCCGGCTCAGAGTTGTCTGAGGACCTGAGCTTAACTTGATTTGGGGCTCACCTGCACCCAGCATAGCACCACTAACCTCCCAATTAATTTACTTGATCTTGTTATCTATTTATTTGCTTGCCATCCATGCTCAGTGTTGCAGCCACTGAAAAAGGCTACTGCTTGAATATGTATTTTCAAACATTTCATGTGAATTTATTGGTGTCATGTGAATTTAATATTTAAGAAGCACTAGAAATTATTGAATCGGCTTCAAATTAAGACACGTAAGAAACGTCTCCAACACTAAAGATTGAGGGCTGCTGTCATCGGAGGATGTTTTAGGGGCTGAATAACTGAAGGAAGTAAGTAAGAAAGCAGAAACCTTCAACCTAAATTTTCTTAAAATACTGTGGCGTATATCTGCAAACTTAAATTAAAATGAATCCATAAAGCTGATTCAGGCTGATGAATTATTGAAAAAAAAATATTTTGTCTGTCCAACGAGCTACTCCATCATGGTGACGGTGTCCTTTCTTTTTACCACTGGTGTTCTTACATTTTTAAATGTCTTTGCCTTTTTCTTTAGAGGCTTTGTTAATGACTTCCAGATGTAATACACAAACGCAGAGTCCTTAAATAACACAAAAATACAGATCCAGCTTGTTGTGATGCAGTAATTACAGCTAAAATGATATTAAATCAATTGTCATTTAAGTAAATGTTGACTTTAAAAAAGCATTTTTTTTAAATCAAAATCAGTTCAGGAAGTTAAAGAAATTGAACAAATCTCAAGCGTGACCACTAGGTGTCTCCCTGCACCACTCCAGCATTCCTGCTCTCGTGTTGATGAGGAATAAAACAGGCTGTTGATGTATTCACCTGATGTAGATTAAAACTGCGCTCACATCATCAATGAACTCGGTTATTTCTGTTGTTTAAGTTATGTTTGCGGAATGTGTGTGAGTTACAGAGAAATCAGAACTGACGCCCTATCTTTCAGGTCAAATTTAGGTGGACGTTTCTCCTTGACACCAGCAGATGGAGCCATTTCCAAGCAAATCAAATCAGATTAAACGAACCCAAACATGGACTCAGCTCCTGTCTGTCTGCCAGTAATTCTGTCAGCTGATCGGAGAGAAAAAATGAAAGCTGGTGTTCCGTGTTGATTTCGTTCCACAGTTTATTTGTTTGTTTGGGGGTGTTTTTTCCCCCCAGAGCAAAGCAAATATAAAATGTCATATTTTTGGAGGGGCTTTTTCGAATACGACTGTCCGCATTTTCGCTTTTTAAAGACAGCGCAGGGTACGTATTTTGTTAGCGGAGGGAAATCCGCGTCTTACTGGCACTCTGCAAAGCCGTGACGCAATCCACGCTCCGCTGCTGCAACACAATAAAATATGAATCGCCAGTGCGCCGACGGTCCGATCGCTCCGTAAGAATCATTCAAGGAAGGTGAGTAGGGGGGTGTGGCGCCAACCAAACACACCCGTTTACCAAAACAATACACGCCCCATGGCCCTTGCATGTGGAGCGTTTAATAAAGCCGGAACCAGGAGCCAGGTGTGATCAGCCAGCCTTCAGCAGCTCAGCGTCCTCCCGTCTCCTCTCCTCTGCAGGCTGCAGGGGGGAGAAGAAGGCGCTCCAAGCGGGGAATCTCATCGCATTACGCAGATTCGGAACCTCGATGCAACGCAGCAGACTGAGGATGGGGATGCGATAAGAGGAAGGTAAGACTGATCACACGCAAAACAAACAAACAATAAATAAACAAATGAGGAGATGATCTTTAAATATATCCGAATTACAGGAGGAGAGAAATCAACAGGGATGTTGTTCCTCCTATTTGCACCAGCCTCGCTGTTTCTGGATGCCACAGTGCTGTCCAGCAACATGAAACATGTTTCTGTGCCTGCTCTGTGTGAGCCATGGATTGTCTACTTAGCTCAGTGGCGTGGGGCCGAATAATTCACGCCTGCCATGGAGAATGGGTTTATTCTTGGAAGTGTCACTGGTGAACTAAGTGAGCTCCTCATTACCCATGCAGCGCACTGTGAGCTGCTCAGGTCGGGATGCTGATGCTGCTGCTCAGTCCTGTCTCCTCCTCTGGGTTCCCCTCCGAGCAGCAGGCCACAGAATCACAGCCACAGGACAGATCAGCGGTGGGTTCATTCTACAGGTCTGGACTTTTTCCGCAAGTGTGATTAGCTACAACAAAATGTTAAAATATTTAATCTATCTATTTGAAATTTCTAAAACTTTTGCGTTCGTTTTTTTTTCTCTCAAGGCTTTAGCAGCCACTGTCATATTTTTTCAGTATTGTTTTGTATTTACCTCCATCACGCTTCCCACAAACTCTCACCAGTTTCCCTGTCCTGCCAAAGACGAGTATCTCCACTGCATAATGCTGCCACCACTGTGCTTCACTGTGAGGATTGTGTTGGTGACATTTACTTGTTTTTGGTCAAAATAATAATAATAAAAAGATTTCCTTATTAAATAACTTGAATACCACCTCTTTAAATGGTTAATGTCTTTGATCGTGGCATCTGCTCTCTCAGATCAAGTTAGTTAAATCTTGATTTCCATTGGATAATCAGGAACCAATCAACAACAAGCCTTATTAAGCTTTTGAAGTACCAGTTGTTTAAATTGCTTTAGACATAGAAATGTGCTCTGCCCTGATACAGTGGATGTGGTGTCTGAAGAGATTAAACTCCAGCCTGTTTGGAATATGAAGCAAGACATTTCTGGTTATTCTGATCTTTTTATTGTTAGATTTTAAACCACTTAGCGTTAGCTATATTTTTTTTCACTTTTTCTCTTTATATTTTCCTTTCAGTCAGTTTTGTAATCTTTTAAAGTGGATTGTTGTTGGTTCAACCTTCTGGTTAAAATTTGATCAGGATGCATCAAGAGAAGATGCGTCCTAGATAGGGTTAGACATAACTCGTTGTTTCAGATCCAAACATCTTTTTAATCCCCTTCACAGCAAATGAGGATTGAGAGTAATTACAGTTATCTCAGACAGATGGATCACACTGCCACTAATATATTTTAATTATGTAATTTCCTGCCCTCGAGTAACAAATTTAGCAAATTATCTTTTTTTCCTCTCTCTCTCTCTGTATGTGCAGGCTCATTCCCACTCTGATCTGTGGCCAGACTGTCGGTGCAGATTGCGTCTCTCAAGAGGAGAGTGAATGTCTCTAAAAAATCAAGGTAAAAACACGACACGCTTGTGCTTTCCTCCTTTAACCTTGAGTGTTCATGTGTGTTGGTGGTGATGTGGGAAGTGATTCACGGCCTTGGCCAGCCTCGCTTTTCCTCACTTTAATCGTCTCCGTCTTAACTTCTCCTCCGTTGCTCCATGTTTCTACGCTGCGTTGTGTTTCTGGATGAAGAACAAGTTGACAGGGAACCGCGTTTCCTGTATTTGATGGGATAAACTGCTGTGAGGGTAGAAACAAACAGTGGCGTCTGGACCATTTGAATTAGCTATTGTTGTTGGTTGAATAAGGGCTTTGACAACGGCAGGCTGTGGCCTCTGTAACCCAGGAGATTCTGGGAAATGTGTCCAGTTGACACAGAAATAACAGTAGATCAAGGTGTGCAGGACACTGAAGCTGATTGGACTTGCCTGTGTTTATACCATGTCTGTGTTTACAGACTTCTGTGATGCGGGCAGTGAGCATTTCATCTTTAGCTGCAGCTCATATGCTGTTAAATTCATCCTCAGGGTGTTTGGCAAGCTGTCTCTTAGTCATCAGTCAGCCCTATGCTCCATCCACCTCATCTTTAAAGCCATGTGTTGGGGCTGGAATATTTAATGTTTGCTGAAGTGGTGTTGAATTTGAAGTTTACTGGTGCAGATTTATATCTCCTGTTTGACTGTAGCACATTGTGGACAAAGATGAGAAATGGTCTGAATGCAATTTTTGGAAACAGTTCTCTAAAGACAATTGCAATGTCTGTGCATTTTCCTTATTCACACGTTGGCTGTCTAAATGTCCTTTGTCCTTGTTCCTTAGAACTTTACACATTTACTACATTACAGTCACAAGCTTCACTTTCTTATACGGATATTGATAGAGTATGGTTAAACTTGGACTGGATGGAGAACAAATCTGAAATATTGCCATAAATTTTCAGTTGGATTAATGTTTGGACTTTGAGTAGGTCATCTCAACATATGCATGTGATGTAGCTTGCAGGTCTGACTGGAGGTTTTGGAATATTGTCCTGCCATAAGGTGAAACTTTGCCCATATTTTTTTTAGCCTCCATCAAGTTTTCTTCCACCATTGCCCTGAACATGCCACTGTGTTTCATTGTGGAGATGGTGGGTTAAAGGTGAATGTTAGGCACCGTTCACAAAACTTTTTAAGTTGTGATTTTTAGGCAGCTGTTAAGTCAACCAGGTGTGGTTTTGCCTCTGACTCACCAAGCACAGAAGGAGAGAGCATGAACTGGCGCCTACATCTCGAGTGTGGGTTGCAGTGATTAAAGGTGGTTGTGTTGCCAGCTGGTTGGGTTAGTATGAAAACCCCTCATATTTGATGCACATCCTTTCTTCCATTGACACTGTGATACAAGATCTCAGTTAAGCTAAGTAGCTGTGCTTGAAAGCTGAACAAAAGTGAAAAGGCGCCACCCGTACTAACATGCTTAACCTTTTGGTGTTTTTCCTGACACATATTTGATGTGCAACACAGCCATCTTGCTGAGCTCCAACATGTTGAGGCCTCTTGAATGCTACTCTAAATAGACCTGTCCTCAAACAGTCAGATTAGACTGATGGTCTTGTCTTTCAACTCAATTTGATACACCCAATTTGATTAAGGGGTCTCAAAAATATATCTGAGCTGCGAAGGAGAAGAAATAACCCCAGCTTTTGAAAGAGTCCTAACATTTGCTTCATATCATGCAACCTGTCAGAATGCAGCTACATTGGGAGTTTTACTCTGCAGCTGCTAAATATCAGATGTCCCCTCCGTCACACATATATCTACACTCTGATGTTAAACACAGCAGACAGTCTGATTTCCTTTTTTTTAATCTTGCTGAAAAGAAGCTGTCATGCAACACAGTTTTGCCACGGATGAATGCATGAGTGGACGTATACATAGAGTATGCAGCTTATAGCACTCTCATTGTCAAAATGAAGCTGCTTGTGGGGTATCCGTCAGCGCTTGTCACAGTGACGGGTGGACACAACAACTACAGCTCATGAGTTTTAATGATGCCGCAGCTGCTAGTTTGGTGCTAGTACACATATAGAGCCGAGGACTGCTCTTTGCCAGCATATGAAATCATTCTGATCTATGAAATATAAATAATCCACTTCTACTTTCAGAAGATCTTTAGCAGCTGGAAGATAAAGTTGTTGGGCATAAGATTGTTGCTAATGGTAAACTTAAAAGGAAGCAGTGAGGGGCTAGAGCTTCCCTCCTGTTGCAACTGTCGCAGCAAACAGGAAGTTCCAGGATCAGATAGAAATGCGGAAGTTTGCTCGATCATACTCAAATATTTGATCCACACACAAAATACAACCTTTAGGAATAAAGTTCACGAGATCTGACTCAAGAGTACAGAGGTGCACACTTTCAGTTCTTTAATAATTTCCTTACATAACACTGATGAGATCTAGTATCTTTGAAAAGTTACTGTTTGAGAAAGATATCTTTTCATCTGTGTTGTGTCATCTACTCTGCTGGGGAAATAAACTGCCAGCATTAGCATGAATTATTTCACCGTTCATGTTTAACGGTTTTAGTTGCTCAAGAGGATGGGCCCGCTTTGTTGTATTTTCTTTTATCATTTTATAATAAACCTGATAAGTTTCGCTGCTCAAACTCACACTAGTAGCATTAAAATAAAGCCGTACTTCAGAACTTCACTTTAAAGAATCTACAGGTTGCTTTATTAACTTTTTATTGAAGATATATGTGGGCCATTGTTGTGTCCAGATTTTCTGTGTGAAACCTGAGCTCATTTCCACTTGGGGCTTGACTTTGCTCTGAAATACTTGGTATTTTTCATGTGTAGACATTTCTGCTTATGCAGATGTTGCAGTTGTGTTGGTAATTTTAAGCCTTAACCTTCAGCAGGCAAGGAACTTGCTCAGAGTGGCAGGAATGAATGTTCCCTCCACATCTGGGATCACGGCTCTTAACAGAAATATTTATTAGACTACTACTAAAACTGCCTGGCCTCATTTTTTAATCTGAAATCTCATTTTCTGTGCTACAAAGCCTCAGTTGAAGTGCCATCCAGCATTTGTTGGTGGACTAAAGACAAAAACATATTTAACTATTCTTATCATTCTGTAAATCCACACACGTTTGATGTCTTCCTGTTTTTCTTTTTCCTCCTTCATTCCTCTGTGTTTTATGTAATTGGATGGATTATATCTAAAACCAAAACCCTGAAGCTGTTTGGGTTTCATCAGAAGCAGTTACACAGATTATAAATTTCTTAATGCCTTCGAATGTTTGTATGTTTTGATCTCTAAACTGTCAAACTGGGTTATGTGGCGCGGCGCGTCAATATCCAATGCAAATCTTTTACTTGGCGTGAAATCCGCTTGGTGCAACTTGAGCAAATAAGCTCCTCCTAATGATGAAAATCAGCACCTTTTTATCTCAGTGTTTACAGACAAGACTGTAGTGAAGAGAGGGAGCCGTCTGGAGAAAGTGTGTCCCAAATTCACTGAAATGATGTAAAAACATTTCTCTCTTGCTTTCTTCCATCCATCTCAACTAAGATTGAGGATTTGTTTTGCAATCCAAACATATTTGAAAAATGCACACATTGTGTCTTTCACTGCAGATCTTCTTCTAACTCTCGTTTTATAAAGTGAGGAGAACAGAACAAAAGGAGGGCAGAGGGATAAGTACAGACGCAGATAAAGAGCTTCACTGTTGGCTTGGCAACCACCCGATCATGTGCATCGTGATGTTTGAAGTGATGATGATGGTAGATTCTTGGCTGGAGAGGAAGGAAAACTGGCTTGATCCTGCAGAGTACTGTCAGTGCTCTTCATCTCTGTTTGTTTAATTGTTTTTTGTTTTTTTATTGTTGTCCTGTTGGAGCTTCATGACTCAGAGCATGGATACTCACCGTCAAAGGGCTCCTTTGAGGCCTGCTGAAGCTCATCGTTCTGAACCCAGATTTAGGATTGCGTTAGGATTGGTTTCTGTGTTTCCTCCCATGTGGGAAGGATTCACCGCAGGCAGTGTATTTTCACAAATAAAACTCCCTAAATAAAGTCCAGGAAACTAAGTGCCCTCCCAAGTCAGGTAATCGCTAAGCAGACTGCTCTGTGAAGGCCTCAGAGGTTTGTTAGACAACATCAACAAACATAATTATGAAGATGAAAGATTACAGCAGAAAGGTCAGGGAAATAAAAATGTTGAGTAATTTAAGACCAGGCCACTAATGGCTACTTCACTAATCTTACTTTTATGGAAGGGCTAGTTGCAAGAAGAAAACTATGTTGAAAGAAATCCATCATAGTTCCTTTCTGAGGTTTATTACAAATCATGTTGGGGTCACACCAAGCATGTAGAAGAAGGTGCTCTTGTTAAATGAGACGTTAATTGAATTTTTTGGCCAGCTCTCTAAATGCTTTGTGTGACAGAGAACAGACAACTGCTAAATATGCCATGACCACCAGTAAACATGGCGGTGGCAGCATTATCCTGTGGGGAGGCAGGGAAAGGTTGATTGGAAGATGGATAGAGCTATATAGCTGCCAAAGATAAAAACCAACAGTATCTCACTAGAAGTTCACCAGGTAAACATTACTAAACTTAGGACAAAAGTTATTATTGCATAGTGTAGCTCAGAGGATGGTTATGTGTAATTATGGCCTAGTTAAAGTTCAGACCTGAATCCAATTGAAAGTCTGTGTCAAGACTTGATTTATATTAATGTTCATACATGTGGAAGAAACATGATCCAAAAACACTTCCACCTGCAATTGCAGCAAAAGGTTGCTTTGCAAAGTGTTGACTCGTGGGAGGTTGAATACAAATGCATGCCACACTTTTCAGATTTAACTTTTTTAAAAAAGATTCTTTTCACTTCACAATTATGCATTTTCTTCCCTGTGTTTGTGCATAGCATCAAATCTAAACACAATTCTTTGAAGTTTGTGGTTGTAATGAAAAATGTGGGTTTACAAAACACGGCACATGTTCTTGTTATCCAATTATAGCAGTTTAACCAGAATTATGACACTTTAATCCTGAGCGTAAGGCCATCTGTGTTGCTCACTGTTAAAATAGTTGAGAATCCCCTCTAGAAAAACAACTTCATAAAGTTAAAGTCTTATTGTGTGTTTTTTTGTGTGTGTGTGCGCGTGGGTGCGTGTGTGTGTGTGTTCTCTGAGTGCCGGCCGCCGTTTCTGTTGTGTTAAAGATCTTTGAGAAAATATTTTCAGAAACAATCAATATTTGTAGCCTTTTTTGTGGTTTAATGTTCAGTCATTTTTGGTATTGATCAATCTGTAAAAGTTGATTTGCTTTCTGAATGAGAATATTTTATCATCACTAAGCAATGAAAAGCCTTTCTATTAACATTTTGTCTCCTGTAGTGAGTCCTTTATGTGGACATAGAAGTGTCAGGAGATCAGCACCATCACAGCCACTCTAAGCTATTTTTAAACCCTGCAGAGTTTGTACAGATGGGCAGCATCATAAAAATTTTGTCTCTCTTCTTCTTTTTCACTTCTTGTGGTTGCCATGTTGCCTTTGTCATTGTTCTCTTGACTTTTCCACTTTTGTCTCGTTACCCTTTTATGTGCAGGTGCATAGAATGTTGTATCATTATTACTTCCCTTTTTTCCAGTTGTTTCCCAGCCTCTTTTCTTTTTCATGTGTTCCTCTGTTCTGGACCATACTGACAGAAAAGCCATGCAAGACTGAGAAAATTGTTGCTATCGAGCAAATATTTTGTATCTCCATTTTTGTTTCTCTTTTGTTTTTACACCTTTTACATCTGCCTACGGTTTCATCAGTAAACCTCTAAACAATATAATTGTTTGTCACAATAACTTCTGGGACAATTTATAGTCCATCAAAATTTGTTATTGTGACAGGCCATTCAGTGAGAGTGAATATTCATGAGATTACAGCCTTTAAGACAAGTTTCTTATGCATGCATGTATAAACATCTTTGACTCTGCGGGCTTCATTTAACATTAAAAGTAAAACTTCATCAGTAGAACACTGATTCAAAACACAGCAGAAAATGTGCAACAGATTGATGGATTAGTTTTTCTTGCATACATGTAGAGATGTCTCCATTAAAGAGAGACTAACATTAGGTCCATATAAAACCAGACATGTTGCTGCTTTTCTCAGGTTCAGTGTACCAATGTGGTTAATTTAACAATAAAAGATAAAATAAACAGACTGCTTTAGGAAAGGCTCTAGGTTACATCAGTGTGGAGCTCATTCCTTTTTGGTGCACAGAATGACTGGACAAACTATGAAACAGGGTTGCTCAAGTCTAGTCTCTTCTTTCTTCCTTCTTTTTCCTTTTCTTCTTCTTCTTCTTCTTCTTTTATTTTTATGGTGGTTGGCAAACAACTTACAGTGCATTACCACCACCTTAAGTATGGATCAGATGTTTTATTTACTATGTTCTTCCCAAAATACCCGTTCTTCTTAAAAACAAACTAAAATACTGCTAAAAACTATATCCCGAGATGACTTTTAACTTCTTAAGTTTCAAATTAACACATTTCTTTCATGAATATACTTATTTCATTCTAAAATACTGTTTCTATTTGCCCACAATAATTACAACAATATATACATGTTATCCTGGAACTTTTAGATTGTAGGATAACATTTACGGGCTGCACAGTGGCGCAGTTGGTAAGCTGTTGCCTTACAGCAAGAAGGTTCTTGGTTCGATTCCCGGTCCAGGGTCTTTCTGCATAGAGTTTGCATGTTCTCCCTGTGCATGCGTGGGTTCTCTCCGGGTACTCTGGCTTCCTCCCACAGTCCAAAAACATGACTGTCAAGTTAATTGGCCTCTCCAAATTGTCCCTAGGTGTGAGTGTGTGTGCATGGTTGTTCGTCTTGTTTGTCTTTGTGTTGCCCTGCGACAGACTGGTGACCTGTCCAGGGTGTACCCCGCCTCTCACCCGGAAGGTGGCTGGAGATGCTTTAAAATAACTGAGTCCAAAGCCTGAATTCCCTCCCCAGCAGTAGCCCACCTCTGCAGAGGCCTGGTAACGAGCCATTCATTTGATCCAGGTGTGTTAAATAAGGGATGCATCTAGAAGTTGCAGGATGGTAGCACTTTAGGACTGGACTTGGGCAACCCTGCTATAGAAAATACATTTCCATTTCTGCTTTAGTAAGCCCAACTCTTCACTAGACTAGTTAGTATTATGCTTTGAATTTATTTTTAGCAGTGTTGTTGGAATGGATATTGTATATAGACATTTTCTGGGTTACTTTGCAAAGTACTCCTTGCAAAGTTTTATTTCCTTCTTTTCCATTTTTTTTTCTTCTTGAACCCAAGTGTCTCATATAGTCACCTTCCTTTTATAGAGTCTTTCAGTCTCGTATTTTATTATTTTACCTTGCTGCTTTAACCTCCCTCCCTTTCTCTCTCGTCTCCCGGGTTCTGGCTTTAGCTGATTAGAATGGCCCTGCTTGCTTTGATTAATTGGATGAGCCTTGTCTCACTGCCAGTCTCTTCTCCTCTCTGCTACTCTCCAATTGTCTCCTTCTCATCCACAGGCAGCTAAAACAAAAACAAAGCTTTTAATGAAAGTGGTGCGTTGAAAACACGGACTAACTAAAGCTGCGGATGAGCCAGCAAACATAAAGAGTATTTCTTCTAATGATGATTGTGGCATTTATAGAAGACTTTCAGCCAGTATGTAATAATTATAGATAAAATGTCATATAAACTACAAAATCTGTAGTCTTAAGAAATTAATATACAGTAAAAAAAAAAAATCAGCAAAAACATTGAGGCCCATGTTATAAATCCCTTTTATCCACTTTCTTAAAGGGATATTTAAGAAATAAATATCCCTTTACTCATCAGAACCCTGTATTTACATTGATTCAATGGGCAAAGCTGTGTCTCATTTGCCCTCATCAGAACCCTGTATTTACATTGATTCAATGGGCAAAGCTGTGTCTCATTTGTCTTTTCACTGCGCCCTGCTGAACTTGACTCCAGGAAAGCTTAAAACCGTCGTTCTCTGCTCACCCTGTCAACCTTCTCCATGTTGACATGTTGTCCTTCAGGCGTCAGACACCACAACAACCACCTCCTTCTCTGTGGCCCTGTCTTCCAGCCCATTTGTCTCCTCTGTCTATTCCCCTGCCCTTTATTTGCACACATCTGTGCCTCTCGTTTCTCTCTGTCTCTTGGTCATTGCTTTCCCCCTTATCTTTCTAAAAATTTCTCTTCAAAGGTTTGTCCATGAAAGGTCTTCTGGTGACTCCTCAACCCCCCTTGGCCTTTTCTTGACCAATCTTCCCTTTTCCTGTTTTCATTCTGTCTGATCTGCCCCTAGCAAAGCCATACCAAAATAAAAACGCGCACGTACAGAAAACCCCATTGTACTACCATCGAGTTGAAAGGTTTGACTGGGAAAGTCAAATGCTCTGTTATTTCACCCAGGCAAAATACAATCTCTATAGATGCGGTGCCAACCAAAGAGTCCCCAAGGGATGCTGAGGCTTTCTCCGAAATGCAGGCAATCACAAGAGCTAACTGCTATGTTGTTGTGCTCCGTCCCTCCCCCTTCTTCCATTACGAACCATTTCTATCTTCAATCTAAAAGCCTGAAAGCCACAGGCTGTTTGCAGAGTGTGTGTCTCTTTGTGCACGTGTGTAATGTTAACCAAAGATGATGGACTCTATACAACATGGAAGAATAAGTGGACGTAATAAAATAGTATGAAAAGACTGCTTCATTTTGTAAATTCATTGCATGACAAATGACCTTGTTCCAACTGTACTCAGAAAATTCAGTAAGTACTTTTTTACTGTTGAACAGCCACTTTGTTTCAACATCATGTCCTATGGTTAGTTTTGCTTGTAGTTTTTGGATCATTAAAAACTAAAATGTTGGGACTCAACGGGTGAACCAATTGTCATATGTGTGCCAGTTAGTATTTTTTTCATTGAATGTTTGCCCACTTCCCTAAATCTGTCATGGATATTTTTGTTTTACCAGATTAGAATCGTTATAATTCACTGTTAATTTGCTTGAAAGTGGTTAGCGACGTTAAAGACCTCCTAGTACTCCTTCATAAATCAAAATTATTTATATGAAATAAAACAATATATTGTTTGTATAAAACCATTGTTGGCAGCTAGGAAGAGGGTGAAACAAACATGAACCGGAAGTGTTCTGGTTGCATTGGCAGTTGTTGATGCAGAAGCTGTTGCTACTGAAACAATAGCAACAATTGTTTCAATAAACGTCTGTATGCCCAATAAAGAGGCACGCCCTTTGCTTTCAACTAACATGTTGGACAAGTCAAGAGGTAAAGAATTAATTATATTTTTAAAAACTTACTTGAACTACTGAAGCCTTTCAGCCAGCAGTGGAGTTTATACAGAGGTCTACAAAACTCAGCTTTTATTTTGATGTTCCACTTCCGCTTATCACAAAGCTAATTTACATTACAGCTAAATAAACCTAAATATTTTGTTAGGTAAATCTTTAGCTTGAAAATTAAATGTTTAATTTGGAAAATATTTAAATAAATATTACATTTAGTTTTAAAGTAATATTTAGCTCAGACTTAAACTTTTAGTTTTAAACTAAACATTCAGCTTCCTGACTAAATATTTAATTTGAAAGCTAAATATTTAGCTTGTGAACTATGAATAACGTGTCAAAAATATGACTTTGAAAAATTAACTCCTGCATTTTTTTTTTTTTTTTGATAGTTTAAATATACCAAAAATATTGCTGTTAATTTCTTTTTACTGTGTAACCTTACATACAACACCCCATACAGAGCCAGCCTTCCAGCTTCATCTTTATATAATGAGGGCTAATGGGTCAGGGAACACGGACATACTTGTCCAGTCCACTCATATTAGGATTAAGAGAGCTCAAGGGCTTTTCTCTAGGGATATTACCACATCCACCATAACTTCTCAATGTTCCTTGCATTTATTTATATTTGAAGTTGTTTTTTGTGCTCAACAGTTGCTATCTCCCTATGTCTCTTTCAGGCTGTGAGCCCTGTGGAGGGTGATGATGAGCAGCCAGGGCAACAGCAGAAAGGGAAGTGGCCAGCATGCTGACACTGCTCCTCTACGTCATGCACCAGGACCCAAGTTGCAGGTGCAGCGCTCCCACTCTCGTGACACTATCACCATCCACTTCTCCGCTCTGGGAAAGGAGGAGGAAGATGAGGAAGAAGAACTCTATGGGTTATCTGTTGAATGCGCTGCTGCTAAATCTGTTCTCGATGGTGCTGCAGGACCTCAAAGCCAAAGCACAGGGACTGATGGCCAATCTGTTGCCAAAAGCTTGGAGGCCAAAGAGGAGCTAGGGCTGGAGTCTATTGATGTGGAGACCTTCTCTGGGTCTCTAATGCCCGTTTCATCTGCCATCCTTCCTGCGCAGCCATTGGACTCGCATCCACACACACCCTCTCTTGCAATGACTGTTAACCCTGTTTCAACTCACTCCCACCTGAGCTCCACTTCTCCTGCCAGCTCCTCCTGGGCATCCGATCGACCAGCCCAACCCCCTTTGATTAGTTCCACTTCTTCTTCCCCTTGTAAGTCTGCAGGCCTTTCCTCTTCCAAGCCTTTTCTCAGCCTTGTTAGATCTTTGTCAAATGATGTCGACTCTCGAGAAACTGCTCCTGTAATTGCTACCGTCGTAACCCCACATGCCAGACACAGACACTTAATGAAATCTTTTGTTAAGTCCCTCTCCACGGACACTTCAAAGGGCGAACATCATGAAGGGCCTCTTCAGCACCATTCTCACCACCAGCAAACGCAACCAACCCACCGCACTCCGCCTCGCAACATGCAGCTTTTCAAGCAGTTCTCCCAGCCTCGTTTGTCTTCCTGCCCTGTCGCAGTCACTCAAGCAGGCGGAGACTCCAAAACAGCACCTTCTTCGCCTATTATGTCCCCAGATGGGAGATCTTTCTTTAAGGTCCAGGAGGTGGAGGCCAGGATAGAAGACACCAAGAGGCGGTTGTCAGAGGTGATGTCAGATCCCTTGCAGCTTTTTAGTAAGATTATTGGGGATGAATCCAGTGTGGGGCCTGCTGGGAGTGCAGCTCATCGGGCCAAGTCGCTCTCCTCCAGTGCGTTGGAGCTCAGTGGAGTGACTGCGGTAAACGGACATACAGAAGCTAACAACAATTACAGCATCAAAGAAGAGGGGGCAGAAGGGGAAGAAGAGGAGGAGACTCCTACGGAAAAGGGCCCCGACTCATCTTTTTTCTCTTTCCCATCACTTTCTCTTGCACCAGCTCTCACCCAGGCCTCGTCATCTACTCTCCACAGGTCTCCTTCTCTCACTCTGGGACGCTGCTCCATGTCAGCCCTTGTTGCTCGACAGGAAGATGAGGACTTCTGTGAATTGTACAGCGAGGACTTTGAGCTGTGTACAGATACAGAGACACCAGATGGTGAACGATCCATGTCTCAGCAGCCTCATACTGGTAGCACTGGTTTGGGTAGTGAACTGGATGCAGAAGATGAAGGACTGGTGGAAGAAATGGAGAATGTGCCTGTGACTGGCCTCATCTTCTTAACACAGTTGTTGTATTTGTACTTAGTCCTTCCAGTGCCTCCATGTGTATGTTCAGTGTTACATGGGATAGCAGTTGGGTTCATGCTGGCCCTGCTGGTCCTTTGGCTGTCTGCTCCTCGTTGCTCCTCATCAGGGACCAGAACAAGGAGATGGAGGAAAGACCAGCGAAATGTTCCCCAGCTGGATGTCAAAGAACCAGGAATATTCAAGGTGAGAGTCAAACAAAGCACCACGGAGTCAGATGGGGGCAACAAAATAATCAAAGGGACATCATATGAAAATTCAAAAATTGCTTTGAAGGATTTGTCTCGGCAGGGATTTTAGAAGATCGTCTTGTCTTTGTTTTGAGTGTAACTACAATGGAAGTCAGGTTTTACCAACAAATACCATTTCAGTGACATCTATGTACAGTCCCAGAAGCATTTAAAGTCAGTTTTAGGATAACATCTTGATGCGCAAGCTTTCAAATATTTGCATAGCTAAGCTCAGAACTGTTTGGATGAAAATTTTTTTCAATTGTGGATAAACATTATTTTATCAGTAGTGACTCCTGCTGTCCTGAACAGTTTGTTCAGTACAGCACATTTGAATTAATCCTTGTGCTTTTATTTCAAGTCTTGGGTTAATTGGATGTGGATCTACAGTTTCTGGACATTTGGTATGGCGGTTGCCCACAGAATTCATAGCAAGATTAACTGTAATTCCTCAGAAGCTCAAATTTTGGATTTTAACGCTCAATTTACTTTTCCTTGCCATTGTCTTGGAAAGTACCAACATCCCTTCTGATATAAATAAATAAATAAGCTTTGCTCCATATTTCTTTTTTGTGTGTGGAGTGGTAATCTAAGAATCAAATTGTATCTAACCTCATAAAAGTTGCAATAAAACATTGATATAGGAGCATCGCTGTAATTATTTTTATATTCTTTGTCAAACCCATTGAACTCTGCAGGGAGTACGTGGAGAAATGCTTAATTCCTCGATAAAGTTATGTAAGCATGTGTACTTGCAGGTGCCAAGCTTGTTGCAAAGGAGATCCTTGTGGCTAAAGGGCACAGCTGTTCCAAAACAGGGGCTCTGTGTATATGTAAAATAATGATGCCTGATGATAGAGCCGACAGTGATCAGAATAGAGAAGCAGGAGGAATAAAGTTTCTCTTTTGTTTTTCTTCTAAGCCCAAATAACTATTATGACGGTATTTTTATATTATGTGGCATAAAAATAATCTGTTCTGATTTTGTAGTAGAGAATTCATGTCTTTCTGTGTGTAGCCATTTCCAGTATCGGTTGTTATAGCAACCTTCTCGTGCTGTAACCTGCAGGGCTGGATGAATGAGATCCAGAGCTACGACCCAGAGATGTACCACGCCACCTTGACCCACTCTGTTTACGTCCGCTTGGAGGGATCTGTTCTGCGTCTTTCCAAGCCCAACAGGAACATCTCCCGCCGTGCCGCACACAACGAGCCTAAACCTGACGTCACTTACATTAGTCAGAAGATCTACGATCTGACCGACAGCAGGGTGAGGTGCTTATGGAGGCATGGCGTATGCTATTTATTAAATTGGTTTTATTTATTTTTTTTAATGATTGAAAACATGAGTCTGCATGCAAGAAGACATGAAATATTTATTGCGCAATTTGTTTCTGTGTTGGATTACAAGCACAACAGATGGTAACACTAAGCAAGTTGCCTCATATTTGCTTTCACCTGATTGTGTGTTTACTAACTGGCTGAAATCATTGCTGAATCTACTCATTTTAATGTCTAATCTAGAAATGAAATTCATTTTACAACTAAAACAACTTTCGTTCAGCTTACGTTGATTTAAACAAAGGCAGAACACAAAATTAAACATTACAAATGGGAGTTTTAAAACAGCAGTAAAATAAAAAGCAATAAAACGGAACAAAGCTTTAAGCACCCGGATACTTAATGTAGAGCAGATCTTTGCTAAAACTAGATGCAATTCAAATATTACTAGGCTTCAACACAGAGTCATCTGACTGAACACCCAGGAAGGCAGAGCAGACACTCAGTCACTAGAAGCCTTAAGTTTTCATTCTATATCTGCAAACTGGGAGCAAGGAGCTCTTCTGAGATAATGGGGAACAATGCAATTCTCACTTTCTGATATGTTGAGGAAAAGTCATTCTGGGCTTTTAATGCTTTAGGGATTTTAAAATCTATACCAAGGAGAGGTCAGAATAAAAAAGCTTAAACAGGAGAAATGTGATTTCCATTGGCTTGACCCATCTGTGGTCCAGGAATGGCAGTCAAAACCAGAAAATAAACGCATTTAAAGGTTTAAAATGAGCCCATAAAACAATAATATATAATGCGTTGAACACTTAGGTTGTAGAATTTATGTTTTCTTAGAAATGTATTTTAAATTTACATTTTTTTTCTGATTTCTAGATTTCAAGATCTGATGCGAGCAGTAGCAATGTAGGATACCCAGAATCTGCTGGAGAAATGCTATATTCCATCTGGGCTGGAAATACTTGGCAATGTCCCAAAATGAGCCAGAGAGTCTTATTAGAAAAAGAGTCTTTCTTTCAATCCGAGACTTCTAAACCCAGCAAAGCCAGGTTGGATAAAGCATGCATCTGTAAATTGTGGTTTGGGCCTCTTTTTCAAAATAGGTGTCACTCATTAAATGATTATTTATAATTTAACAGTTTCACTTCATTCAAAAGTGAAACATTAGTCATTAGTTGACTAATGTAATCCTACAGAAACCTTAATTTAACATAAATATCAGACGGGGACATAAAAAGATCCAGTTCATCCTGGGAACGCTACCTGTATGCAAAAACTTGAGTCTATAAAGAATGGACATTCAACTGTCCAAAAATCTTTATCCTGTATGTTTTAAATTATTTCACTCCCAACTCAACAGATCTACCTGATGCCCCAGAGTTTGGCTAGGAAGAGGGTTTGGAACAAGAAGTATCCCATTTGCATTGAACTGGCAAAACAGGAGGACTTCATGTCAAAAGCAGAGGGAGAAAGATCTGAAGCTGGGGACGAGAGAATCACTGGACTTGGTGAGAAGCTCGAACGAACGGACAAAGCTGAAAAAGCAGAAGTTTGCACTTCAGCGGAGGAGCAGAGAAGGCCGACTGCCGGAGGAGGGGATCTGACAATCTACTTGTTTGGGAGGACCGGTCGGGAAAAGGAGGAATGGTTTCGGAGGTTTCTTCAGGCATCCCAGATGAAGTCAGAGGGGAGAGGTGGCAGCCTGTCTGGCATCTGCAAGAGTGGTGAGATGATTTCACAGTCACAGCTCTCGAGGTGTATGCATGACACACACAGTGGAGTATTTTAGATTATCCATCTTTCTCCAAAGCACTCCCCACAGTCAGAATCACCATTATTTTGAGCATGTAACTGCACTGCAATCAGATCTGTGTGTAAGCCTCAGCTTAGGGACTACCAATCCCCTGAACTGAGCGAACAGCAGAGTGTGAATGGGTCAGCAGGATTACATGCACAGGGGAGTAGCATATTATAGCACTGGTTTCCTCAGTGAGATATAAGCCTTTAAGGATAAGACCTCATACAAAAAGAAACATAGCATTTCTGGGTCCAGTGATGTAAGCAGAACAAGTTGGGCTCAGTTACTGTAGATGATTTAAATACATGCTGTTTCTGGGGTAATATAAATAGATTATGCTAATATTGTGCTGCAATGCATTGTGAATAAGGAATACAAAAGAGATGCTAATCAGTCAGGCTTTCTCACAATCTTTAAGAAATTAATGATGAATGAAGGAATAATTCTTCCTGATGGATAATCTGTATCACAGCTCTCTGCTTCATATATTTCCATTACATTCCACTTTTTCCTTCCACCTCTTCCAGCCTTCTTGTCTGCTCACAGCCGTAGTGGCAGCATCCAGTCGGGCGGAGGCCCGGAGGCTGACAGCAGGGGCAGCAGCAGCAGGGGAAGCCAAGAGGAGCTCTCTCAGCCTCGGCACAGAGAGACCCCCGCCTCTCTCTCCGGTGGCTCAGCTGGAGGGATGAAGCAGAAGATGCTGTTGGACTATAACATCTACATGGCCAAATACGTTAACCCCCAGGCGCCGCCTGGAAGCCCAACGGCTGCTGACAGCCCAGGGCACACCCCTGAGAGCAGCCCTAAAGTTACCAAAAAGGTATGATGGGTTCATATGAAGATGAAAATGCCTAGTGAGAACATCTGCACGGGGGCTGGCCACAAGTAGACCAATGGGGTTCTGAGTGTGTCCAGCTTTTATAGTATTGATGTCCTGCTTTGTCATTTTGCTCTAAATAAGTTAGTTAAATGCAGAGCTTTGCAAAACTCTTGACTACCCTTGAACTATTCCACATTTTCTGCACATCTAGAGTTAGAAATACTCTCATCTGTTTGCTCAAATTCAGTCAGGTTTGGAGTTGGCTTGGAGATTGAAACTCTGAACAGCAGTTGTCCATATCTTGCCATAGATTACAAAATGGATTTAGGATTTCACTTTTACTAGATAATTCTAATACATTCTATAAACTAACCCATTTGATGGTAGCTCCGGTTGTATTTCAGGCTTATTATCCTGCTGGAAGGTGAATTTTTGACTCGGTTTTTGTTCTTTTGCAGAAAGTGTTTTTTGGGTAGTGATGGTTTATGGGCAATGTGGCTTCTCACCCAGGACATCATTGTTTGAAGACAGGACAAGCTCTCGCACAAAAAAATGTTTATCTGCACCCTGAAGACATTTTTCTAGTGACATGTTTAACAACCAAAGGGAGCTTCTTTTGCTATGCTCAGTGTAAGCATTAAATATAGCTATAAACCACAGATGAGTATTGATGCTGAAGTTGGTATTTGATTCAAGTTGTTGAATGCCCACAGTAAAGAGAGAAGTAACAATATGGAGTGACAGTTATCTATTTTTTTTATCCATCCATCCATCCATTTTCTGTTCACCCTTGTCCCTTAATGGGGTTGGGAGGGTTGCTGGTGCCTATCTCCAGCTACGTTCCGGGTGAGAGGCGGGGTACACCCTGGACAGGTCACCAGTCTGTCACAGGGCAACACAGAGACACACAGGACAAACAACCATGCACTCACACACTCACACCTAGGGACAATTTGGAAAGGCCAATCAACCTGACAGTCATGTTTTTGGACTGTGGGAGG
>CAEGAE010032806.1:0-34393 GCA_903067095.1 Girardinus metallicus | reverse complement strand
AAAGGGACCAGGACGACTGGTCCGTGTACATGAAAGAATGAATGGGGCCATGTATTGTGAGATTTTGAGTGCAAATCTCCTTTCATCAGCAAGAGCATTGAAGGTGAAACGTGGCTGGATCTTTCAGCATGACAATGATCCCAAGTACACTGCCAGGGCAACATAGGCATGGCTGGCCTAGCCAGTCTCCAGATCTCAACCCCATGGAAAACCTTTGGAGGGAGTTGAAAGTCTGTTTTGCCTGCCGCCAGCCACAGAACATCACTGCTTTAGAGATCTGCTTGGAGGAATGAGCCAATGTTCCAGCAATTGTGTGTATCAACCTTGTGAAGACTTACAGAAACCGTTTGACAAAACCAGTGTCATTGCCAACAAAGGATATATTACAAAGTATTGAGATTAACTTTTGTTATTGACCAAATTTGTGAACATCTCAGAGGACATCAGTGAACTATCAGCATCATGAAGACCAAGGAACACAGCGGTTAAGTCAGACGGTAAAGCTGGGTTAGATTTGAAAACATCCCAACCTTTAAAACTCTTGGGACTAAGCACAGTTCAACCAGTAAGCCAGGATGGAGCAAAAGACTGGAGACTGGGGTAAAGGGTAACCCGGTTTAATACAGTCAGAACTAATAGATCAGGGGCCTGTCTAAGTCCAGATCTATTCCAATTGAGAGAATGTCGGATAACAGGAAGTTCCATCTTTACAAACACTCCTAAACTAATCTGAGCCTGAACTATTTCACAAAACCAGTAGACAAGATTTTTAAGCACAACTGTTACAACAAAATGTGGTTCTACAAGGTTCTTCTCAACAGGCTGAATGCAAATCCTCAGTTTTCAGATTTGTATTTTTCAAAAATAGCTAATTGTGTGTAATTTTTCATGGGGTATGAAAACTTTGTAGCCTCCAGTTTGCCCAGCACTCCTTGAGACCAGTTCCTACTGAGATTAATCTGCCTTAGCCAACAGCCACCTACCTAGTTTCTCTGCCAGTATCAACTAAGTTTCTGCAAAATGTTCGAGGGATTAAACTGAAAGGAGAAAATTACTTAAGAATAAGCTGAGCAAAGCCGTTTCTACTATTCAGTAAGACTTCGGAGATGCCTTAAGCAGCTGATCTTATTAAACAGACTCTGCAGTAAGCAGCCTATCAGCCACAGAACACATTCAGTTCAACCTGAGGCAGAAAGTGACAAAAACCCATCCTCTTTCCACATAAACAGTGAGGCACAGATACTGTGGTACATATGAACGCAGACCGATGAGGCGGTTCTAAGGAACAATGCAATCTCTTTGGCCTCGCCACCAAAACCTTCCTCAGTCTGAACGCTTGGCAGGCAGTCATTTCTTTTCTCCTCCTCCTCTGCCTCCTTCCATCCCACCGCCGATCCTCTCTCTCTCCTCTCTGTATGCAGGTGTGCTCGCCCACAGAGCTGCGTGCTGACTTCTGTCAGTAAGAGGACGAGGAGGCATAAGCACAGATCCTCCTTGTTCTCCTCCAGCCCACCTCCCCCATTAGACCACCCAGAGGGCATGCAGGACCACTTCAACAGGAACAAAGTGGAGTGACAGTGAAAGCTGAGAGATCGAGTTAATAATTAAAGGACTATCTGACCAATAATGACCTACAGTAAATGCCAGCGATTTCTTGCTTTTTTCGGAGACGAGCATTAGTTTGAGGTCGATTCTGAACAGCTATTGTCTGTTGCTGGTGTTCTTAATTTGATTTTTTAAAGCAAAGTGTCAAACAATAAAACATCAGATTAGTTTTGGGTGCTCTAAGGTATCTCAAGGCACATCAACCTGATTCTTACCATTTGCATAAAACAGTTACTGCAAGAAAAACAAGAAATCAGGGGAAAAGTTCACTTGCACAGGCACTGAAAACGAATGCCTTCAATTACAGCCTTGCATCCGGTGAGCAGACACTCCGCTCCGTCTGTTCTTCACTGGGCGGACGAGTCCTGCAGGCTGGATGGTCACGGAACAACAATCGCATCAAAACAGCCATGACGGCGCACAACAAACAGCTTGACAAAAGCTGCATCAACCAGACGGTTTCTCTTGCACTCTGCGTGGCAACACACAGATGCAGTGCAGTTTTTTCTTTCCTTAATGTGGATGAGAAACATGGGGGATAAATTTAGTTCTGCTATCTAGGTTTTGTTTCTGGGCCAACTCAGACCTGCTCCAGGTCATGCTCTTGTATTAAAGATGACAAATAGGGCAGTGTGTATTTGTAAAAGTATAGTGCGTACCTGAAAATGCGTGTTGAAACTTTCTTTTTCCAGTTTTATGTAAGAAAGACTTGATCTGCATGAAAATGACAGTAATATTTTAAGATTGAACTCCAACACTACTTTCAGAGCACCAACTATCAGAAAGGAGCTCTCCTTCATACGCCTGATTGTAAGAACTCCATTACTGCTCTTTTGTTCGGGGCCGAGCCGCTGCTTCTGACACCGCTCCGTTAACAGCACCGGCGAGAGTGGTGTAGAGGAGAAATGAGAAACACTGAGCTGTGTGTCGATAAACGGCCTCGTGCTCCGAGATTCTCCACAGGAATGCAGAAATATGGGAGGAAAAGGTTCAAACACACAATGTAAGAGAGGTTTTAATGCAATATAATGTAACAAATGTGTTGAGCCTCTTTGGCTGTGGGGTATTGGCTAGAGAGAAAAAAATAAATAAATAAACCTTCACTTCTATGGCAGTCTTTCAGAGAGAGCTTTCAGTGCTTTAAAGTGGCAGTATTATGTGTTATCCAACCATATGGTGTTTTTATTGCACAATCTAGTAACTATCTTCTCAATTGTTATAACAATGTTGTATATCAAACATGACATAATAGAAATTTGAGTTCGCAATTTGACGCCTTCATATTAGACTGTCTCTTTAACAAGTGCCTGCTCTTACTGACACTCCGCCTTCAGTGCGTCATTACAACAATGCCTATCCATTATGCAAGTAAACGCTCTTAGGAGCGATGGACTAAGTAGTTTGTATGGTGCACTCAGTAGATGCTCAGTTGCACCAGATTTTTGCTTATTGCTGCTGCTAGTCTGGAGGAGCTGAGTAGGAAGGCGGCAATTTGGGAGAGAGCATTTAATGAATGGCTGCTATGGGAAATTCAAGAATTTCTCAAACATGCAGTAAAGCATGGAGCAACATTCCAGGTATGTTTATGATGAGGGTTAATACACTCAAATTTAAATTTTGGAAGACAACCTTAACAACATGCTGGACTATATTTCACACATGTTAGACCTCTGAGAAAAGCTGGGGCTAGACATTTACTCATTCACATAATATTTAACCAGATTAGAGTTGCATGATATATATTAAATCCCAAATGATACTGCAATGCTAATGTCTGCACAATCATATTTGCAAAGGACTGCTTGTGTCGAATATTTTAGAGGTTGTTAAAATTCAAGTGCAATGCATGTAAATTCTGCGTCCCACTAATGTATTTGGTCTGTTTCAGTGCACAATCTTGATCCCACGCCACCAAAAATGATACTTCATAAAATTAGCTTAATCAATAAACTGCAATCTACTGCTTTTGATTATATCCTTACATTTATTGCAGCACATCCCTAGCCTGTAATTCTGAACCTGTTTGAATAAGAATAATCCATTATAAATTCAAATATGTAACCCCCAATCCTGTTTTTTTTAACTCGTTGAAGTAGTTTGTCGTTTAATTATTCCACCCTCGCAAAAGTAAAGCTGAGTAATTATGAGATGAAAATCTCAAATGTCCGTGATGAGTGCATGTAAACGCTCTGACTGGAACTGTACCCCTTATTAGGCGGCAACGGCGTAGAGGCTTTCAGAAAAACGTCATCAAGAACACAGACTAACAGGCAAATCAAGAGCAAAAAACTAGGGCATCCTCTTCAGTTCAGCCTGAATGAATGGAGAACTGCCTCTCACTTCTGTGCAGTAGAAGATCTTTAATAGCTGCTGGAAAAACTTGGCTGAGGAGCTCAACTCACAACCTTGGTCACATTATCCACAGCAAAGAGGATAACCACAAAAGGGAGGTCATGAAAGATTATTTAGTCATGAAAAAGTAGCTTGCTGAAGGTTGTTCGCACCGAATACAAAGGAGAGCGGAAAACCTTGATCACTAAAGCAAATAAGACTGAAATCATAATCCTAAATCTTTTATAATGGCTTCCCCAGGCCAAATGCTGCTTCCTTCAAATGAGCCCATGTTGCCTGGATCAGCTCTCCGTTTCACATTTGCAGCATGCTGCACTTTCACAGACCCCGCTGCCATGTCTGACAATATTCTCCTGGGAAACCCTGCCGAGGAAGCAGGGGCTTGACATGAAGCCTCTCGGCTGAGGTGAAAGCAGGGAGCAAAAGTTAGACGAGGAAGAGAAAGTAGCTCGACACGTCGATTTCTCACCGAAGTCATTAATTTCCTACAAGATGGACGGCTTTCTCCAAACTGGCATTAGTCCAACACCTGATGGTTTTACAACAGCTTCAGGGCAACTCCGGGCCTTTTTCCTCCCCGTCACGGTATGACTCAATGAACATGCTAATGTGGCCCTGCCTCAACAGACACCTGCCAGCAACAAGTCCGGAAACCGCCTGCTTGTTCCCTCACTAGCCTTCTCTTCACTTCCTGAAGCTACAAAAGTTTTTATTTTAGCTGCTCCTGACATTTTCCAACAGATTTGTGCTGGAGCTGCACCCCGCCAGTCACGGTGGAAAAGCTGCAAAAGTAGTGTTTGTCTCAAATTTTTCCAACTAAACATGACTTTTCTGCCTCTTAGACTCTTAAGACCGTAAACACTGATGGGTATGTTATGTACACTGCATGTTTGGAAGATGAAAACCTAATGTACACAATGGGATAAAACTTTAAAGTGGGGCGTCTCATCTGAAAACAGAGGCCAGAATGCTTGATTTTCATCTATTGTACATGCCCCAAGCGATCAGAAAACATACAGAACTAAAATCATCATCGCATCCAACTACCATGGACCTCTGGTATTCATAGAGGTTAGGGAGCCATGAAAAGCTAAATAGCTAAAAGCACAGATACTTGATATCCTCTTTAGAAAAATCTATAAATGTATATCTTAATGATTCAAACACCAAATAAGGTTTGAACCATATTTGGGTGTATTAATATGGATTAATACACACAATGGAAACCATATTAGCACTACCACAGAACATCTACTTCTTTATGTCATTTTCCAAAGAAAAAAACTGAACCAAGATGAGCCAGGAGTCTCCTGTCAATAAACACAACAGATTAATGTTGCAAGATTATTCATGTTTTTTTTTAGAATCTTGGGGGTTTTTTTATACAGTAGTATTAATCTTTAATTATATTTAAAAAATGGGTAGAATCTCATGGAAAATGTTAAAATGGCAAAACTAAAGACTAAAAACCGAACACCAGGCAGATGCTAGTATTATACACTACGGTATCATTTGAGAAGCGGCGTTACAGTATCACAACGATTCCTGCTGAACCCTTCCATTAGTTAGGAAGATAAAACTGTATTCTCATTTTCCTAAACAATAGCGCAAGCCCCACATGTTGTGCAGCCCTTCCCAGGATATTCAAATGATACTGTGCATTTCAAAACACAGAAAAATAAAAAGTGTGGAGAGAAGGAGGAGGGGGCTACTCGTACTAATTGTTCAGGTTCAGAAAAAAAAAGCTGAGGCGCAACATTTCGTGCAAGGAGATTTTCTTTTCACAGCACTTAGCAATTTTCTGCAGTACAGAATAATTCATTACGCCTGTAAGAGATGTTTCAAAATCCTTGCAAAGGCGTAAACTGAAAGTATTTCATGAAGCTGTAGGATTGAATTTAAATGCTGTAGAACTGCTGCTGCTCCAGGTGTCAATGCAGCACCAGAAAACATAGAAACCTTTACAGTCCGCTTCTGACTAAAACCTGGACCAGAGTGGGCAGACAAATCAAACTAGAAAGATTTCATTTTTAGCAAATATTTTTGGTAGGAGAATGTGTTTTGACACTTCCTCACTGACTCATATTTTTTAACATTTACTTATTTGAGTATCACTAAAGCTTATACAATGTCTGGGGACAAAATGTGGACCTTGCTGTTGGTGTTTAATATAAGTCAGTATAACAGTGACCCTCTTTTCAACCTCTCAGCCCAAATGATCAAGACTTTAAATTATAGAGAAAAGCAAAACTATTTGATACATTTTCCAGGTTTCATTAAAGTAAATGAATACCTTGCGTCTAAATCTTCAAACAAAAAGGAGACAGATGAACAAGTAAATTCAGGCAAGTTGAAAAGCAGAAACAAGAAGAGAAATGGCACTCTTGTTTTCGGCATCCTTCCAATGGCTTCGGGGCTTCAAGCAATGCTGCATGGTGAGGAAGTGTGCAGCTGGAAGATACTACAGGAGCAGATGGTGAAAGGACAACAATCTTACTTGCCCTTAGCTTAACCTCATATAACTACACCCACACTTCACACTTGGCAGGCTTATGCATGGGTTTTGCATCGCAGCTATATCATAAATTCAGTCATTCTCACCCGCACCAATAACAAGAGCTGCAGCTATGTCCATTTTTTAATAACGTAATAAAAATTAAACATTCTGTCATCTGTTTTATTCATTTTGCTATGGGTCAAAGGAATACTGTACTTCCATACAGTCCCCGGCTTTTCTAAGTCTGCATGTCAAATATTGAACCATTTTTCTGCTATTTTTTTTTATTGTTTCAAAAGTAATTCATTCCATTCAGATTCTTTAATTAAGCGCTGGCTGATTGATTTCGTGCAGTGGAGGATGATGACTGACCAACTTTTAGTGCCATTAAAGATGTCACTGAAGCAAACAACATCCAAAATAAAAATTGCTGGCAATCGTTTTGAATTTGATTCAATTATTCCCATAAACAATCATGAGGCAGGCCGCTCGCTCTGCTAAGCCATGCAGACAGCAGCCCAACATGGCTCATTACCTTCTAATTACATGAGCACTTTAGTAAAGCCAACTTAACCTATATTTGTACACATGCTGTTAAAATAATACAACTATGCTATTAGGAAATAATGGCTGAATAACAGCTCGGTTAAAATATAGCCCACCAAAGGCTCTGGCTGTGCTGTAAGATAAATAAGAGAACAGCAACAGTTCCTTTAATTGGACCATATAATGAAATGCACTCAACACAAACTCGTTCGAAATTATTCCAAAAAGCCATTTAATAACGCTGCAGAATCTGCTGTGGATGCAAGATGTCGTGGAATTCAACTCTCCCCAGCTTTGCAACAACACTAGAATTATAAGTTACGTTTAAAAATGTAAAGTCCACTCCTATCCAGAAGACTGAGATCCTTTGCTGGAACTGGAAGGATGCTGGTCTCATTGGATCAGAGATCAATAAATCTGCCAATTGTCCTTTGACTGGCTGCACCTAACTTCATTCGTTTTCTCATTGTTGAGTATCATCCATACTATTTTTCATACATCTGTGCTATTTCAGAGTTTTTGCTGTAAAACACCAGGGACTTCACAACTGACTGACCAATATTTTATTCATTCTATCATAATCATTTCATCGTGACCACTTTCAGAGAACCTGCAGCATATTTTTCATGCAACATGGTGCTTAGACATTTTTAAACGTTGTAAAAGGTCAAGCAATATACTAATTGATAATGTTGGCAATGCCAAAAACTGGCAATCCCATTCTATTTTTCTACCAGAGCATCAATAAATGTTTGTATTAGGGCTGTTGTAAACAAATATTGCAGTAATTGAGTAATCTATCGATTATTCTTAGGATTAATCGAGTAATCAGACAAAAAATATTATAAAATAAAATATTGGTAAATCTGGCATAACACCAGTGTTACTATCGGATATCAATATCAGTCCAATTTTTAATTTTTGAGCATCCCTAACAGTTACTTTTTTGTAGTTTAGTAAACTAACCTGTAACAATAACAGCTCACTTTCTAAGTTAACCTGAAAAAAAGTTGTACAAAGATCTGAAATTCTATTCGATTTAATAATAAATAGGCAGGCTCACAAATACGCTTATAAAAAATGTCTATGCTCCAGCTTTTGGTTTATGTATTCATCTTCAGTGAGTTTAATAGATTAATTCTCACCTTGCCCCATACCCGTCAAGCTTTGGGTTTGAGAATACTGGAAATGTCGCCTGGAGTGGGGGGCTTGAGGTGGTGGGGGTGGGAGGCAGGTGAACAAAGGTAAGATGGGAGGGAGCGGAAATAGACCAGGGGACAGACGAATGTAAGTCCGGGGACCGGTAGACCAGGGGACGAAAGTAAGAACGGGGGGAGCAATACAGGATATTTACGGCACCTTCGTTCGTCACACTAAGAAACTCATTGACCAGCTATGTACCGCAGTGATGATTTCCGCCACCCGTTTGTTGAGACCGGGATGATATGAAATTTATTGTGCGATTCATCCGTAAAGCTACACTTACTCTGCAAGCATCAACTATTCGCCCACCGTGTTCAGTCTATCCGCTCACCTGTATAAATACTCCCAGCAGCGCTCTTCCCGCCGTCCGTTTTGAACCAGTACCTCCCGGAGGAGAAAGGCTACCGTACTCCAGGCATCGCGCCAGTCATTTTAAGGATGCTTATTGGTCCCCCGAAATGACCACGGGCCGAACTTGAAAATTGGACGTTATGCCGCTAATACTTAGCTTTCGTCAACAACTCAGAGGCGGAAGTGAGAGCTCCGCGCAACGCACATAATGTTCCGGCCGGAATACTGTGCGCTAAATAATAAAACATAAATTAACGAAGCTTTGAGGCAGGTAAATTTTCCTCGAGGAATTTTAGTAATCGAGGTACTCGAATCATTCGAGGAATAATTTCAGCCCTAGTTTGTATATTTGATTACATGAGTGAATAGAATTATTGTTTCCTGTATTACAGTAAATCTGCACCACTACAGCTGGGATGCAGTCCCGTAAAGTGACAACGTAAATGCTTGTCACTAATTATAGCAATAAGTGCCAGAAGCTTGAGTCAAGATCCATCTTTAGTGTTAAAAGCCAGCAAGAAACTCAAAATTCTGCTTTTTGTCTCTGATCATTGAATTCACCGCAGTAAACCATCAGGTCAAGCTCACAAAACTCTTCCGAGTTGAAGTTGTAATAGAGGAAAGAAATTGAATATGTGTAATTTTCAGTGTTAATATGGTGTCTAAAAACAAAGTCAGAGGAATTGCTTAGACTATATTTTATACAACACATCCAGACCTGTCTGCAGTTAGTTCATTCAGGCTGCGACACAGTGAGAGAGAGCAGGCTTTCAGAATTTGACAAGGAGCAAGACTTATTCCATTCTGAAAATATGAGTTGATGGTAAAAATGCACTTTCTGTATGAACCGAATGTGCTTTTTCCCCAGCTTCTGTACCCCTCATGTCAACTGATGGCTGATTAACAGACTTTTTGCTGAACTGCAGTCATCTGAATCAGAAGTGTTACAAACCGGAAACATCTAAAGCACGCAGGGCAGTGTGACTCGAGGACCAGGGCTGGGAAACCCGCTAACGAATACAGTGAGACACCATCTCTCCTTTCAACGTAAATAAAAAGCCTAACAACTAACACACACAAAAATAGAATATTCTTACATTTTGGCTCCAAAGAGAAGAGAATTTAAATGTTCTAAAACTGAGTCAGAATTCACTGTTCTCATTTCATGTATACAGTATTAGAAATAGAAGACAGAATCACTTGAATGTGCAAAGAGCAATATGTAATATCTGAAATAATAAAAAAAAAAAAAAAAAACAATGTTAGATCTGTACAAGTGACAAAAACACTAGCTAAAATTTACTATGATTAAATTGCGTTAAATATAAATATTTTGATGATGTCCTTTCGGCTGTAAGAAAATTATCTCAGTTAAGTGATCAAATCAAGTTGAGCAGGCTTCCAGATATAAAAAAAAAAAAAAGAATTCAAGTGTCACCAGCTTCCAATTCACAACTACAAAATCTATAAAAAAAAACAAAAAAAAAAAGGAGTGTGGAACAGCTGCCCAGCTCTGATAACAGAGTTATTAAAAATCATGCAACAAGCTCTTGAAGCTCTTGTCAAACATGAACACAGGACATTCAGCAGAATACTCTGGCAATTACATACAGACCTTTTCCACCACTTGTTTTTCACACATGCACTTCACAGTGAGAGATTTTCTGCTGCAGATGCGCTCTCACAGCACGATAAACGAGTGAGGAGGAGGAGTACATGTCTGGAAGGCTTAGTAGAAAGGATATAATGCAGATATATAGCATATAAAAACCTCTTTTTTTAAACAGCATGATGAAAACTGTGACTGAGGTTCCCTTTAAACAGTAGTTAAATATATCCACGAGCAAAAATACAGATTAGATTCAAATGTGAATGTGCTGCACGCTTTAAATGTTCCGCAGGGCACGCTTCTACGTTTACTTCCAATTCAGCTCAAAAATACTCTATTTATCCCAAAGGGAATTTGAAGGTTGTCATAACTTTTTTCATCCAAGTACCTCCAGAGAGCCGCTGTGAATGGTGGTGCTGCGGGCAAGAAGGATCTCTGGTAGCAGTCAGTCTTGCAGCGATTCTGAAGAGGCCTCTAACTGAAGGCTGTTGCTGTATGACAGTTTGTTGGACAAAACTTCCAACCATAGCTTTGTTTCTAAACTCCACCCCTCAGTCTGGACATATGAAGAATGCAGGAGACTGTAGAAACACGTAGAAACAGTAGTTGACAAAAATGTCTCCAGTTTCACGTCTCCTTAAACATCTTATATCTGCTCTTTATTCAGACAAAAGTTTCCTCTTAGAACCATCACTGTTGTCCAGGATTATCCCAAGTCATTAATACCCAACAGCACAGTGCCATTGTGTAAATATAACGATGTGAAATTCTCCTAACTGGTTCCTTTGTACAGTAAGACTCTTGATTCTTTTTAACCTCTCTGCAAACCAAGGAAGAGCTAAAAGAGACAATGAGAAAATACCAGGAAGACCTTAAAGGAAAGCAGAGCGACAATTTTAGATCAGATTCACCTCGACTGACAGCAGACGTGAACGCAACAACTCTGATTCTCAAAAACAAGTCACTCATTCCAGCATTTTACTTTATGCCTTCCCTTAAAACATTTGTGTTTTTACCTTTCAGTGCAGATGTGGCACATCAAAAGTAAGTTTTACAAACCTTCAGGTTTTTGTCTCATTACTAAAAAAATAAAAATCAGCGTGTGGACTATTCTTACATCCACCTGCTGCCTCTCATTTCAGACTGAAAGAAGTCAGTTGGACAGAAACTCTGTTGTTTTCAAACTTAACTTTGCTCTAACACTTGTACAAGCCATGCTACACAGCTCAGATTAATGCATTTGTATTCGTCAAACACTACAAAATAATGAACTCAAAGAAAAATCTGTAACCCAGAGAGCCAAAGCACATCCTTCTCTTACAAAAAGCAGCATTACTTCTGGCAGCAGGGTCGATTCATTTGAGCGCGGCGACGTTTTCGCACAATACACTTCACTGAAAACACTAACTCAAAACCTTGAAAAGACTAATAATGTAGAGCCATCTTAAGAATACAGAGCTACGCTTTTCGACGACAACATGACTTTGCAAAGGAATTATTTTCGCCAAAGAAAAAAAAGCATTAAAAATGTGACAAAATATATTTTTGACTGTAATCAGAGCAGCCAGAGACTCATCAAGCAGTCTTTCACTAAATCAGCCTTGCCTGCGCTGTTCTCACATTGTACAATATCCCTGACATTTTTAGAGTTTCTAAATCCAATCATAATTCCACAAATTGCTGGCATGTTTAATGTGACGCTTATCTGTGGACAAAGTGGGCGAAAAAACAGCCAAACTAACAGCGCCAATCAAGCATGTCCGAGGATGATGGCCCCTTCCAATCAGCAGATGGTTCATCATATCACTTTCTATTTCTGCTGTCAAAAGGTAAGAGATTCAACAGCACAGCAGAATGTGGCAAAACACCAAACCGTACCACACAATCCATAGAAACCACTGACTAAATCTTGTTTAGAAAGGTCTTGGGTTTTTTATGAGACCCAGAGATGTCCATTTTTTGTAGCTCCAGAAAACACTAACAGCAAGGAGGAAAGTGCATCATGAAATAAACATGGAATAAAAAATAAACACGAATTTTAGATTGTGGTCTCAAAGTTACACATGTTGTGCAGGTCAGGAGGAGAAAACTATAAGAATAGAGAGATATTTTTTCAGATTTAGCTGAAAGCAACTACAGTTTTCCCTTGAACTTTTCCACATTTTTTATGTTACAACCACAAACAAACTCTGATGTATTGCATACATCAGAGTTTGTGGCTTTTTGTAATAAACTACCTTTAGATTTTTTTTTATTATTTGTCAAAGCATTGACTGATAACATTTGTGAACTATGACCTTGAACATACAACCAAAAGCTACAACTAATTGGTGCATTACCAAGCATGTCCAAGCTGTACAATCTTCAGACCTAAATTTGAGATTCTGTGACAAGTTCTGAAAAATCTCTCCATTTAATTTGATGAAGCTTGAGTCACTTTGGGAAAAAAAAAAGGATGAAGAAAAAAGTGAGTCTCTAGACCAGGGGTCTCAAACTCAAAGTACTGAAGAGGTATCGTCCTGAAAAGTTTACATCGCAAACAGCTGAATCGACTGGTTGAATTACCTGTAGAGCACGTTATCATTTTGGTTGAGGTATCATAATGACTCACTCATTTGTTTCAGGTGTGTTGGATCAGAAAGCAATCTAAAAGCTGATCTGGACTGGAGATGGACAAGTATTGAATACAAATGCATGCCACACCTATCAGATTTTTATTTGTCAGAAATGTTTGAAATCATGCATATGCTTATATGAATGATATAGCTCAGATGTATCTCTGTACTGTCACCAAAGCAAATATTAGTGTAGTAACACTTTTAGGACAAAATTACAATTTTATGCATTTTTTTAAACCACTTATTTCAATGGAAGCACTGCTTGCTTTTTGAGGGTGAAGAAAAACAACAGAACAACAACAGTTCAAGTCTTTTCATAGCTGTGAGGGCTTTTAAACTTTTGCGTATCAAAGACAGACTTTGCTCTCCAGTCTGTGACAAGTTGCCAAGAAGCTGTACTGTAACTGTGGAAACGGGCGCCACTTTACAGCGTTACAACTGAAGCAAGGCAGCTACTACACTGAAGTACGGGGGAGGGGACCCATACCACAGGTAGTATAATGTATACATCTGCTAATGAATACTAATGGATGCAACACACAGGACCACCCATGATTAAAGAAAGGTCAGTCCTGCACATTTCCCACCAAGTCAGACCCAGATCACCTGAACCATGCTGAAACCTCTCCTGGCTTCAAACCTGGGCTATAAAGTGCAATCAAGTTATCAACGTAATTGAAAAGGTAAGTGTCACCCTGAACAAGACCGAGCACCTGTCCTTGAAAATTAATAAATGAATGCCTCAGTCATGGAGCGTGGCTGAATGCCACACAGTACAGGAAAGAGTGACGGTGCATCCCGGCCGCCGGTCCACACCCCACAGCCCACGTGACACAGCTTCAACCAGGAATAATCCTGCATTGTGATGACAGCATCACCAGACCGGATCAGCGGGCTGTCATGTCAACAGCCTGCTGTGATTACTCGCAGCGGCTGGAGTGCGGAGCTCCAAAAGAGAACATATGGAAGTTTCAAAGGTGTTGGAATGCGATAGCTTAATTTGGATTTATTCAATCTTTAAATTTGTCATTCTACTAGTCATTTCAACATTTCATGATGTTTTGCAGCACACCAGGATTTTATCTTATGTGGTCAGCTTCACCCGGCAGCATTAGACACAAAGTGATTGGTCTGCAAGTTAGCCAATCAAAAATGAGGATGCGTTTGACGACCCACACAGCTGATTTAAATAATTTTATGATGGAAAGAAACAAGGCGTAAAATAAATTAATATTGAATTGCAATAATTTTAACATTTACTTATTTAGTAAATTACTGACATTTAAATAATTGTAGATGGATTTATTTCCTCATTTCATTGAAATTTTCACAATTACAAAAAATGTATTCATTAATTAGATTAAAGCACTTTTGGCATTCCATAGTCAGTTTTAAATGGTCCTGAAAATAAACAGATGAGTTTTCAAGGGTACACTCTGTCTCTAACTGCTGGATAAGCAGGTGTATGCAAAAGGATGGATGGAGTTTCCATATTTGTTTTTAAGTTGCGCATTTAAACAAATTCACATTTCAAATATCCTTCGTTTTATTCATTGTGACAATTTTAACCCTCCACAGAAACTTCGTGCACACTACAATCAGGTGGGTGTATCCTCCAGGAAACCAGCTCCAAATCAAATATATCGACCACCGACCCGCATATAATCCCTCGGCGAAACATTTTTTTTATTTCACTCGCTCTACTTTAATTAAGTTTGAAATGAATTGCAAACAGTTCTGATAGAGAGCTGGTACTTCCTCAGTCTACAACAAAGTTGTACCAGCAGCTGAACGCTCCACATACCTTCCAGCGCCCTGCGGTCGTCAACCACAGTTGCACAGACGAGTGCTACAACCTGCTGAAGATGCAGTCCGACTAGACTGGTTACCCAAGATCATCACGATAAACGTCAAGATCCCTCATACATGCAGCAACTCGGCTCCTCTGACAACTAAAGGACTTGAGACAGAAATCCCTTCACTGATCATCACTGGGGAACAAGTGTTTGAATCCAGCGGGATATAAAACATTTAAAATAAGTTTAAAAACTTGCTACTGTTAAAGTAAGTTATGCAAAGAGATTATTATACGTCATGTTTATGTAAAAGAAAAAAAAAATAATGGGTCGACTTAAGCATCTTTCATTGGCACAGCGAGCGCTTGCAAATCGATCTGATCTGCTAGCTTACCATGGATCAAACTCGTGGATGATGCTCTCGAACCGGATCACAGCGAAAAGTCTGGAGCTGAATCCTGCCAGGCAGGCCAGAAAAAGAATGCTGAAGGAGAGTAGAGACTGCCACCCGGCCGGTTGTGTCAGTCCGCCAGAGAGGCCTCCTTTGCCCCCTGCTCCTCCTCCACCGCCGGCGCCAGGTCGGCTGTTTCCGTGCACCGAGCTCCCAGAATTGCCGGACGCCTTGTGCTTGCCGTCGCTGGCTGCGTGGTGCTCCGCCATTTCTGCGTGCGATGTCGGTCGGATTCGTTAGAGAGCGTCCGTTCCCCCCACTTCTCCTCCTCCTCCTCCTCCACCTTCTCCTGCCGCTCTCCCGACTCTCCCTCCGCTCCTTAACCGCTGTAAACTCCCCTCGGTTGTCCGTGCTCAGGGTTCCTCTCTCCGGAACCGCTCCCGGTGTGTGTTTAAACGTGTTTTCAGTTGACTACCGCAGCCGTTACGTTCCTGTCCGCATACTCCTGCGCCACAGAACCAGCGCTGCTCGTTCAATCCGCTTCACGACTGAACGCCGGTGGGAAGAGGCGGGAGGGGATACAGTGGGCGGGGCGTCCGGGAGCGCTCGTGGCCTTTCACAGATCGACAGGTACCAGAGGGCGGGACTTCGGGTTCATCAGCCAATAGAAAAGAAGATTTGTTTAGATTGCCAGAGAAGTTATCCAATAGTTGAATAGATGAATCGTGGCCGGTTGTGATTGAAAAATGAAAAAAAAAAAAAAAAAAACTTGACACAGAGGAGCCCCACAAACAAAGAATAAGTTAATGTTAGGTTGATAATTTTCTAAATCTGTTTGATAAGCGTTTTCTACAAAATTAATGCCAGTTTATATATTACAATGCACTGCCAATCTGAAAAACAAATCCATACCTGGATTTAAGAAATGAAATAGGAAAGAACCACCCATTGGATAATTTTTGAATAATCATTCATTAATTATTACTAATTTAATTTCTGTTTTGGACCAGTAAATTATATTTGAATTGAACCAAAACATCTTTCATCTGGCAAGTTGTTTAACCCAAGCTGATGCTGTGAGTGACTTCTCATTTCTTAACCAACCATGTCAGGATACACATCCTGTGGTTGTTGAAAGGATGTTGGTCTATTTCAGAACAGAATTACGTGCATGGATCAAACAGAGAAAACAAAAAGACTGCTGAATGAAACTGGGCTGAGAACTGTCCAACTGGAAGGACACATGGGGGAAACGGCGTTCTTGGTAGAAATGTGGCTGTGAAAAATGCCTGATTATGAGGGATCACTTGGACATCTCTACACACATGCAAAATGAACTGATAGGACTGAAACTAAACGGCTTTGCTGCCTTTAGAAAAACAATGATTGGTTTGGCACTCAGAATCTTCTTATCTCTACAACTTTTGACCATTTATGGATTGGCATGCATAACTTCACTCAAAGATAGCTAGTTATATTTCTTTTCTTTTCTTTATTTTTTTTTTTTGAAAAGCAGTGGCCAGATAGGGGCTATTGATTATCTTGGGTGGCTCTCTAAAACTGAAAATCAGAAAAGAATTGAAGGAGTTTTATTATACCAGGTCCATAAATATGAGGTGGGGTGTGATGTTTTGAAGGTGGTGCTGTAAAGGCCAAGAAAGAAAAATAAATCTTAAAACCCATTGTATATTACCTCAACCAAATCAGGCTGGACATTGCACAGAACCGAAATGTGTTAAACTATTCTATTAGAACAAACATTCTAGCTTATAATAAAGAAAATCCTGACCAAATCACACTGATTTTCGATCTAGTTTCTAATCAAGAGGTTTAATACAGTCCACAGAGCTCAGAACCCTCTGAATAATAGTTCCCTTGCTGTTGACATTAATAGGCAGGTGTGTGAAGATGAATCGTCTCCATGAGAGCAATATTTCTGTTGCTCATGGATGTTCAGGAGTGAGTGGTTAGAAGGTAAGAAAGACTGATGTGTTTCATCATTCTGCATCCCACAGCAAAGACAACAACCGCACCATTCATCAATCCTTGAAAGCCTTTATTGAGCCGAGACATTTTTTTTTTAACATTTCAAATAATCGCTTCTGTTTTGAAGCTCCTGGTCAGACCTTTCTGGAAACCAGTTAAACTTACTTTAGATATATATTGCCACCTATAGAACCACATGTCATAATCAGTCTGTGTGTTTTGATACTTTGTTGTAAATTATTTCACTACGTAAAGCTTCCAGGCTTGCCTTTGATGAAATAACTTTAGAAATACGGTTCCTGTCCTCACTGTTTATCTCACAATAATAATAATATTAATTTATTCCTAACATCTCTTCTTACCTGCGGTATGAGTGTTTATGAATTGTTTTTTGTATCGTGCATCTCCTATTTATCATGTGATGGACTGGCAACCTCTTAAATGTGTACCCCAACTCTCTGTTGATGAACGTTGGAGATAAAGACCGACCCCCCACGACCCTGCATGAATAATCAGGTACAGAGGGAGGATGGATGCTTTCACTGCACCTGCACAACCTATAGCATCTTTGCTACTCCAGTCAACATTTGAGGGAAAAAGTGAGACATTAATTCACAGACTGTCACTCTACTATAAGATGATTCAAGTTGAGAGTCAAATTCCAGCTAAAGTATGTGAGACCAATGCAATTTAAGCGCAAGTCAAACACGTTTTATTTTAAAATCTGGTAAACGTGTCTGAATCTTCTTTTTATTGTCCTTCCCATGACTCTGTAGACACACATTTACACAAAATATAACTTTTATTCCTTCAAAGTGTCTTTTAAGAAACACATAATGTGAAACCCTGCACTGGAAATCCATTCTTCATTCCCAGGTGGAGTATTAAAGTCACCATATATTTGGTGGTGGAAATAAATGGATAGTATCTCTACACTTCTTGCAAACATTTGTTTTGTACTTGTAGGGCATCATACAATCATAAAATACTGATGCATTATGGGTTAATTGGAAAAGAACAGTATGCCAACCTTCCTCTGTATAACTTGAATATCTTATTCAGAAACAGTTTCTTCCCAAACAAAATTTATTGACATGCAACAGACATCCAGGTCTTGGATCTTTTAGCTCAAGGACACTTTGCTCATTCGTATGAGTGCAGCTTTTAGTACAGTACAGCAGTTTTTCTTCTGTTCCAAGAACATATTTTGAATATTTCATCAAAAATATGAAAAAACAGGATTCATTTTAAATATACAGCTGTATAAATTCAATCTCTGACCTTCAAAACTTTATTTAAAGTTGAAAATGAAGACTGATTGGAGAGCAGATAGTTTAAAAAAGAATTTAGAGTAGGACTTTCACATTAAAGCAGCTAACATGATTTAGTTTTTTGATCAAAATGTTGCCTTCCAAGGTTTTTTTTATTTTTCAGGCAGAATTTGTTGAGACTGTAGTGCCTCGCAAATGTGCCCCTTCACATTTTGTCAAATTATTGCCACAATCCTCAATACTTATTTTATGCGGTAAACAAAAAGCTGTGCATACATGTGAAGCGAAAACTGAAAATAGTTTTAATGTTTAACAAGTAAAAATTTAAATAGTTTAGCATTTAGCTGTTATGATTCCTCAACTCTGATGACCCTGAGTAAAATCAAAAGTTCATCTGTTCGTAATAAATCCAGCTGTTCTATGAAGGTCTCAGATGTTTGGGTATATCAGTAAATAAACTGCATCATGAAGACCAATGAACACAGCAGACCAGGACAGGGAGAACGATGTGTTAGGTGACAGTTCAATACGTCATCTGAAGTTAAAGTTATAAAAACTCGTCTCTTCAGTTTATTTTTTACGTTTTGATGTGTATAACTGAACATATAGCCAGAGGCTCAGTGGTAAAGTTTATTCAAAAGGAAATTTATATATTAGAAAGGCCCTCATCAAAGTCTAGAGCTAAATTTAATTGAGAATGGAAAAACTGCAAATCTGACATTTATAGATGCTATAGAGCCAATCTGAGTTTGTGCCGATTTGCAGAAAAGAATGAACAAAAATGTCAGTTTTTTTTAAAAAAGCTGGTAGAAATATTTCCCAAAACTTCAGCAGCTGTAACTGCAGCAAAAGGCATTATTAAATGTTAAGTTGTTTTATGTTGTGTAACAATTGAACCTGTTACCTCTGCAATATATGAGATAGACGTGCAGACGCACAAAATGTTCCAAAGTTCCCATTTGTGCTGTGCTCTATCATTATGTAGAGTTCTCATTTCATCCACAAGGCCTTCGTTTTCAAAATGCAAATTAGATATCCATGTGAAATGATTGGATGGGAGATTGAGCCAGATTTACAAAGCAGTGGATTTACGCAGCCTTCTGCAGAGACAATGAGGAGATAAGAACGAGATCAAAATAAAGATCTGGAGAGCCGAAGAGATTCCTGGGTAATAAAGGAGAGTCGCAGGGCATGATTATGAAAACTGATGGGAGTCATCACTGATGGGAGAATAGATGGTGTGGCAGGTATAGATAAGCATTTTCAGTTCAAGAAGGGATCACAAGTTGAGTCTCAGTGAAGACAAACAACATTACACACATAAGCCTCAGCTGGAAGTACAAGACAGTCAGCAGAGTGCGAAGCATGTGTTTTACAAATACACGTAATCCACAACACATATTAACAGATGAATGCTGACGACTACGTCCCAGTGTGACCACGCAACCATGTGTTCATGTACGCACATATACGTCCCTGCATCTCTTCTCACTCATTTGTCAGAAGCCTCTTGTGCCATTAGGAGCAGCGTGCTACCGTTTCAACACTTCCTACTTCACCTGGAAATTCTGAACCTGTGACCTCTGAAGCAAACACAAATGCAGACTGCGAAGATTGCTTTAGTCACATCTATTGTCAAATGGCCGGCCCCCTCCTGATGAAAGCCAGCCAAAAAAGTGAGTTGTTGCCAGGCAGGACAGCTTTGCTTTTCCTCCATCTCTGAAGCCAGACTTCAGTGTTTGTGTTTGCTTTGAATCTTTTTTTCTTCTCCCCCCCTTAAGACGACAGAACAGATTTCCAGAGTGTTTGCTTTGCATTCTTAGACATCTGCATTTTTTAATCAAGCCAACACCAAGCCATGCAGTGGAAAGAAAATCTTCAGAAACATTTTTTCCTTTATAATTTTGTTTGTTTTGATTGCATGTTGAAAGACCAAACAGGGAAAAAGAAATATTATGGCAGATGATGAATATTTTAATTAAAAAGAAAAATAATTAAAAAAAATCTGTGCTGGCAGCAAACGCTGCATTTACTTCTGTAATTTCTCGCAAACGCAAAACAGTTCAAAATGACTCATTAAATTCTGTGTGTTATGTGCCATATGACAAAAGCCTGATTTCCCTCTGACTGCTGAGCATGCTCATAGAAGCCTCTATTCTACCATCTGTATGAAGTGACCTTAGGAAACACAGACTGATCTGATCTGTAGAGAGAAATTTTGAAATAGCATGACTTGTTCAAATGTCATGGAAAAGCTTTTGGACCTTTATAAATTCCTTCTGGTTTTGTTTTTTTCCCCACACATAAATTGTTCAGGACACCAAATAAATGCAAAATATCAGACAAAGACGACTTAATACAAAAGGCATCTTGAAAATATTATTTCATTAATTAAGGGAGATAAAAAGCGGCTGTAAAGAGCAGTAGGCTAAAGTGTTTCCATAGTTATGTGAAAACTCAATGGCATTTATGACATGTGATGTTCAACGGCAGGTGTTGATGCTAAAGAGAGCAAAACCAGTTATGTTTGCAGAGTCTTTGTGTTTCTAATGGGGGAAGTTGACTTGGATAGATTTTTTTCTAACATAAATTATTCATTTGAAAACATTTTTAATTGCTAAGGCTATTTTAACCTTTGTTTATTTGAAAAGGTAAAAAAAAAATAATCAAAATATAGAAAAAATTAAATGTAATGAAGAGCATATTTTCTCACACCTCTGTGTATTAACATTGAAAGCTGCTTTATACTCTTTATTTCCAGGATATCCAAGAAAGCCAAATGCTTCTAATTATTATGCATCCCCTTTAACACACCAGTGCTTGTCTATTTCAATCAAAATGGCTGCCACGAGATGGGTCTGTTGTGATGGTTAAGATGTTTTTTAAAGCACTGACTGCAAGCTGAGAGATGCCTGTGAGTCAAAATCCCTGGCAACACATCTGCAATGCTAGCAAAGCTGAAAATATTTCAAAAAGGAGAATACATCTATGTTTCATCCTTCTTGTAACCAGAGCTCTTCCCTCCGAGGGTCATTCTCAGGAATCACTGTAAGGCAGAAGAACAAGTTGATTGATTTCCAATCTAACTCCAACTGGGCCAAACACAGTCAGACAGCTATCTAGATCTCAGTTCACCAGTCATAAGTTTTCCAAAGCCTGAGTAGATATTTAACATTGTGAATTTGTTTTTATGCTATTATCTATGGGGTTTGCTGAGGGTTTCCTCAGTTTATCTGGCTTTTGTCGTTCTGGCTTGGAATCAGAGGCTGATTCCTCAGTTGGTGAGACACACGAAAGAACTATAGTGCTTTTAAATGTGCACAAAGTAAAGTGTCATTTTGATTCATTAAATTAGTTACCATCCATATATTTAGTTGAAAATCTGCCCACGTTTATGAGGCATTGGGTAAACTATGATTATGTGTCTGAAGAGATGTGGTGGAAATTTCCATCAAACTGCTTGGCTTGGTTTTTTGTAATCTACATATAATAAAATAGTATGTTAATCTTTAAATCTGCAATGCATAATGCAAAACTTGATAACATATTTCTCAAACATTCCAACATACACTACTCATGAGCCAAGCCTAGATCGCCTTGCCCTGTTTTTTGCTCTGAGGGCAAAGAGAGACCCAATGTTCTCCACACTGACAGAGTTCACTGTGCATCAATCTATATGCAATAGAAACCAAGGAAGCCTCTATTATGTATGTAGTGGAAACAACAGTATGCACTTTATAGTCATTAATCAATAATACTTTGCATGCAATCTAACCAGGTAAATCCCCATTGAGATCCAGATCTCATTTGCAATATATCATCAATAAACGCAGCATAACTTTCACAAAAGCTAAGATAGAGCTTTGCAGAAAAACTTACTTTTCTTGCAATTTTACTGAGCAACTCTGTACTTTACGAGATAGATCCTGAAACTCGTTGCAACGAAACAATTTTCTCTCAATTTTGGGACGGCTGTGATTAGTAGAAGGTCATATTTAAACTGAGAGGAGAGGACAACTCTGATCTGATGTCAAACAAGTGCGTACTTCTCTTAGCTGCTATTTTCAACCTTCAACTTACTATCATTTCCATCCAAAAAGGCAAAAACATTATGTTCAAATGCATGCAACGGAATAAAAACAAGCTATAAACATGGATCCACTTCTTTTTTTTAAAAAAATAAAAGCAGTAGGCATTGAAAGCATATATGTGGTGGAAGGTATTCAGTAAATAATTTTGTGTATTAATGAGAACCCTGTTTGTTTACTGCCAGTGAGGATGGTCACCTTTTGCTAATCATCCTAACAGCTTGTGGAGAGAAGCTGTTTAACATCCTGGTGGACCTGCAGCAGATGCTCTTATACCTTCTCCCACAAGGCATGAGGCAGAACAAGCTGTGAGAAGGATGGTGACAGTCTGAAATGATGGATGTGGCTCTGAAGATACAGAACTGGTTAAAATTGTTCTCAGGAAGAGTACAGGAGCACCTGTGACTTTGCTGACCATTTATGCTAAACAGTAAAAGCATTTAGTCATCAGAAGCTTTTTAACTTTCAAAGTTACTCAGTACGCGCATCAATGGTGTCCTGGCAACATCCCTCATTCTGCCAACCAACTAAAGTGCAAGAAATTATATGAAATTCTTTGGGGGAATTCAACATGAAAGGGTGACTGAATATGCTCAACACCACTAAAAAAAAAAATAGTTTTTTTTAGCTCCTTCACCTTCAAACTCACCATTGCCACTTTTTTTTTCTGTCACTTGGTTCTTCTCTTGGTCTGTCCCCTTAGGACCACAGTGGACTCATCTGCTAGGAATGATGTTGTCATGTTGGGTTCCAGTTTCTTAACCCACATACAGAACACCACTCGCACAACAGATAATCAGATAAATAAAGTTTATTTTAACAAAGATGAAAAGTGTGATTGTGTGGTTCTGATCCTGGGGGGGGGGGGATCGTCTGTACATTAAGAGCAATGAGAGGGAAATGGGGAGTTTGAGGTCGTCGGAAATTTGAACTGCGAGAAGAATCAGATTGATCTTACTTGATGTAAAGATTGAGCTCCTGCCGGGGGGAGAGTACAGTGGTTTCCAGGGTAAGTTCTTTGTTGGTGGTGTGGAGGCTGTGGTGGAGCGCGGACAGGTAAGTACTAGTGCGGAGGAGAAAAGGAGCGAATGGAAATCCGCCGGCTGGGAAATCCAGGAATGGTTATGGGTTATCTGCAGAGGTGAAGAAGGGACTCGGGCAAGCAGAGGGTAACTATCCTCGGCGTCACGAGGGAGGGAATCCAAAAAACCAGGACTTGGGCTTCACAGGGAGTCATCCAAGGCGTCACGAGGAAACACCATTACTGGCAAAACACTCAGGCGCTGAAGTACCGGCAGCCTGCTCCTCATATACTCCTAGCAGATGAGGTGATTGATGACAGGTGCGCTGGATCCAGAAACAGCAGGCACGCCCTCCAGGTAAGTGCAGCCTGTTGGCACCCTCTAGTGGCTGAAGGGTAAACAGAAAAGTCCTCACATAGAGACCAAGAGCCCAGTTCCCAACAGATGTTCTATGTCACAAAGTTCAGATTACATCTAACTGGTTTCTTGAACTTGGCATTGAGTTAATCATATCCTGAAGGCTTCCACCAGCCCCAGATCTCAAACCAATAAGGGACCACTGGAATTTAGCGGAACAAGATTCACATGTGAGGTAAAAAAAAATAAGCAGCATGATGATTTAATGCCAAAAAGAGCCAAACTCTCAGAGGAATGTTTCCAACATCTTTGACAAAAGATAAAATAACTTAAGGCAGCTCCAAAGACAAAATGGGATTTAGTCTGATAACTAATAAAGTAGCAGTTGAGTGCATGTTTGAATTATGCTACAGACTTTATACTGTTGCCTTATGAGTGTCTGTATTCAGGGCCTGAACTCCTCCCAAGCACTGCAGCTCTTGACATTATATTTGCCGATTTATTGTTTTCTCATTAACTTTGCATTGCACCTCACTAACCGCCATCATCCACACATGCAACCCAAGGGGAACTTCATCATATTATTTCAAAAAGCATTATATAAAAAGATATTCCCTCATTTTGAGTGCTGAAGGCTTGAAATTTTTCTCTCACTCCGTTCTGCGGCGATCCAGTTTAAGAGGATGATTAGCCCAGGGAATGCCACTGCACTCACTGATCTGCCAAACAGTCATTAGCAGAAATTAGAGCTCTTGAAGAAAACTGTAAGAATCCCAAAGCATCCAAGTGTTATGAACTATTTATTTACTTGTAGTCAACAGAGCCATGTACAAGCAGCCTGTTTAAATGCTCTCTAAAATCTCAGTCTTTAAAGTTCAGCTTCAAAGAGGTTTTGATGAGATCTTCAGTAATTAGGAAGCGTAATGAAGAGGAAGCATAATGACTCGAGATAAAGTCAGCCTGATGATGGAGAGTTTCTCACCAAGTAGACCGGGTTACCTGTTCAGGCTCATCAGCGGTACAACATTTCACACCGAACATGCCTCATTTGTCTAACAGCCGGTCCGGCACGCAGAGACAGTTAAATTTACTAGACGTGAATCTGGCTCAGTCCCTCTTTACATATTTGCCGGATACTCCACAACTCTGCTCAGCGTGTAAATCTTGGCTTTGATGAAGGGTGTGCTGGCAAACGTTCAGTCGTTTCTGTTCCTGTGATGTGACAGAACTGTTAATCTCTATCCGCCGTGATCATCTACGGCGCTGCATTATTCGGGTATTCATATGCAAAATGCGCAGTCGAGACACCAGACTACATCTTTAAAGTAATTTGTTTGTTGTGATGGAATATGAAATAGCACAGTAAGCCTCTGTATTTTGGCACATAATGAAGCGTGATCTATCATCTTGCAGATCACAGAACTTCTGCTCATTTTGTATCAGACTTGAGATGCTTTTGCATACATTGGATTCCTCTGTCATTTTTCAAAGCGTAAAGGAAGTTATTTCTTCCTCAAAGAATGTGAGCCGCAGAGACGGTGCTCAATTAATAATATCTTTTCATATTTTTTATGATTACGAGAAAACCTTAATCTAGCAGACAGCCAGAGAAGCTTTGATAAAACACTCGTCGGTGAGCTCATTTTTATTTGGGACTGAAAATGTCTCTGTTTACAATTCTCTAGCAGGACAACTACAAAATCCATCATTTTAATTCCCAATCAAACTTTGAGTATCTTACAGAGGTATTAATACCCCTTTTACATTACCACATTCAGTTCTGTAACAACAAGACATGTAATTTGTCTAGGTCATTCTGACATATGGATATGCTTCAATCTGACACTTAGGAGCAGATGACAAATGGGTCTCCTAGATTCTCCCATCTAAGTTGTGGATCTCTCCAGCTCCTCCAGAGTTACCACAGGATTAATGATTACATCTCTTACTAATCTTCTCTTTGCTCAGCCCATTAGGAGTGGCCTGAGGCTGGACTCAGCTCATCAAGAGCCACAACTCAAACAAAAAACAAAAAAAAAGAAAAAATGGGATAGCAGAAAACTTTACAAATCTGAATATCTAATTTTGACATCATCAGCTCCTCGAGAACAACTTTCAAAAATGTGTGTGCATAGAAATTGATCGAAAACTTCTTGACTTCCCCCTGGTGACACTGCCTCAAATCCTGTCGGCACGCTGTGCAAAAAGGTACATAAGAGTTCCAGCTGACAGAGCGAGAGAAATAGATAGAGATGGATAAGGAAAACATAAGACGGCGCAAAGCCTGAACTGTCTGCAGGCAGAATGTCAATCATTGGAGAAGGAATTTCTCATTTCTGCCTGTTCGAAGTAACAGCTGCTTTATTACTATTTCTCTGGCTCCGACGTGGTGCGAGCACACTCTCTGCAGTACCAACCTCCTCTGAGGCATTTGCGGTTCAGATATAAGAGACATTTTGTTGTGAAATTGGGGAAAAATTCTGAAACTTTGAGTGACCTATGGAACTTTTCTCAGTTCACAAGATTTTTTTTTATATTACTTTAATGACTGACGAAACCTATGAGGCAGGATTATAGATCAAGCGAAGCAGAGCATGAGCTTTTCGGTGATTTCTGTATGTTTTGGATAAACATGTCTATGAAACTTGAAATCTAAACTAAATAAAATGTAAAATTTACCACCTTTTTAAAAAAACATATAAGATTGTTTCATGTTTTAACATCACACTGCAAGGCTTTTCCAAATATTTCTGTATTTTTTTTACGTGAAATGAGATGAAGAATTTCAGCAACTCAAGAGTTTTTTTTTTTTCTCCTCTGACATTTTTCCACTGGTGTTGTGGTCAGATATAGATTTGACAAGTCTTGACTGCAGGCAGGTCAGTATATTACCCAGGATTTTTCTTACTTGGAGATGTGCTGTGCACAAACTGCAGAACATCAGATTCCATCAGGCTCGGTTCAGGTGTTCCCCAAGGGCGTGCATTAAGCCCACTGCTGCTCGCTCTGTTCTGTTATTTCAAAGCACTCTGAATACAACTTTATCATTACAATCATTTATGACAAAACATAAATGATTGTAAATGAGTGGTATATGGAAGTGGCCTCCTAACCCCTGTTCATCTGTGGTCCTGAAAAAAAAAACAGTCAAAAATCAAATTCTTTAGTTCACCTCAATTTTTGGATTCTCTTACACTAGACTACTGCTTGTGTAACTGGGTCTATATTAATAGTGGTATATTTACACAGAATGTGTTCTTTAATGCATTTGTCTGCTTGTACCTGACTGTTCTTGTGTTCCTTGTGTCTATTATGAGGGGTTTGGTCCTCCAGCTCCTCCCTACTTTCTTCTTCTTCTTTTGTTCTGTGTCCTCCAGGACTATTAAAAATATTAAGTTATTCATTTCCTTTTCCCTTTTGTGGTTTGTTCCACTGGGAAGAGATCGGGCTGGAGGACTGAAGCACATGCTATGTGCTAATGCTAGTATCTCCCAGTTGTCAGGTTAAATGAACGGAGACTGCCTCTGAACCCAGATTTGATGTCTTGTGGTTTGTCTGATCACCACATAACACACACAACGCAGAAATACAAAGTCAAGAAATCCCTAAATTAGAACTTGTCTAATTATATGAAATGGTTGAAAAGATTTTAAAAACAACAACAACAACAACACATAATCCCCTGATTTAGGAAATTCAAGAACAAATGACAGTTATTGACATCTAGCTGTCTGGTTAGGGAGACAAATACATTTCTAAGATGTTGGGATTAAAAGCCATCGAGAAACAGTAACCATAAATAAAAAATACATTGAAATCTAACAAAATTACTCTAAAATCAATCACTGACATCACAAACAAACTGTCTCTGCTAAGGTCAGAGTTCACAACCTTAACACAGAGGCCATAGTCATTCTTTTTTTCACAAGGGCCAGGTTGGTTTTCAGAGATTTTTACATTTAAAAAAGAGAGGTAATTTGAAAACTGAATTTCATAGGCAAGTTGATGTGTCTAAAACAACAAATAAAAAAAATCTTGCAGACTACATTTGCCATCAAGTCCATTGCATTGCAGATTTTGCACCTGTTACCTGCACATGGAGTCCATGATGGATATTTCTCAGTAGGTTCAGTAGAATGAGAAAGTCGAGTTGTACTGATGTGCTTTTACATAAGTGTACTAAGATAAAACTTGAATGGTCTGAATGGCGGCACATATGTAGGCTGCAATTTTCATCTGCATTAACAGTCCTGACTCTCCCTCTTTAAAACTAATGCAAATAATGAGCCAAATGTTCTCTTCCTTTTAAATCTCAGAGCATTTAGCTTCTTTCATTTGTAAAAAAAAATTTTACATCTTCATCAGCTACTCTCCTTTTGAGTTTTTTGCTTCAGTCGACCCTAAATCTGGTCCAGATGGCAGCATTGGTTACTCTCTTTTATCTCTATTTTTTCTGGCAACCTGTTTAAACTAAATATTTGGGAGTGAACTAGATTCCCCCAATGGTGGTTATTAGAAGACTTCCTCAGCCCTTGGTTTGATTTTCATGGAATCTTTTCTTATACTTAACTCAGTTCTGCCTAAGGGTCTGTAGATTACACAGAATCAATGTTTCCATTTTCCCCCACTGAGCTTTTCAAGAACTCTGCAAATATTTGAATAACTCTCCCAAATTCTTTGCTATATTACAACAAGTAATGCCGAACCTTTTGTCCACATCTCCCACCACCATGTTTAACCAGGCAACTAGCCCCTGGCTAATTATTTTAGTTATGTTCCACATTATGTGTTAAATGTCACCTCTACAACTTTTCACATTACAATTCCTCTAATTTTAACAAATTTAGCATTTTCTATTCTTCTTTTTAGCACATTGTGCAAATATTTTATTTGACAAACCTGCTCAGATCTATTTTTTAACCAGTGTTCTCTTTAAATGCTGTTCAATACCAAGTGCCTTCAGATTTAGAAGTGTGCATCTCTCTGCTCAGTCTGAGCCCGATCGATTTTTCTCCTGGTTGCCCTTGATCGGCCATCCAACAGAGCTCTATTCACACCTCTCATATAAAGTTAAACTAAGCTGGCCTTTCTCAGTGGCAACTGAAGAGAAGGGATGTGACGAGAGGAAGTGATAGGTGTTGGATGAACCCAAAAAAATACTAGATACATTGAGTGAAAGAAGGGACTCCGAGCCTTTTGATAGATTAGTCTGTCGGTTTTTACTGTGCAAGAAGAACCAACCAGTTTAAAGGATCTCCACCAACTCTGCCAAGAAGCTTATGACACCAGAAACCTGTTGATGGTTACAGTATCTATGTGGTGGTGAACTTAAAAGAGACGTTTAACCAAATATTAGAGATGGGGTGTTTGTATTTTAACTTTTTTTTTTTTTTAATCTTGTGTGTTTTAAAAGAAGACAACAGGTTAATTGAATTTGTTCATTTTACGTTAATTTCTCTCTGGAAAAAGTAAAAATTCAAAGAAAATTATTAGAAGTCCCAAATGAATGACATTGATCCCCATAGAGAGTGTACGCAAACTTCTCACTGCATGTCTGTCTTCTTCTCAGCCTAAAGCCACTGGAATGCATCATCTTTATCTATAATCCTGATATGAATGGATTTAAATAAGTCCTGAACCTTCATCACTTTTATCAAAAAGCATACAGGAGAACAAGCAGACCGGCGTTGACTTTTTTTCAGCTTTTGTTGGAAGAAAATTGCAAAATAAACGGTGCGTGCTGTGAGAAACAGACAAACACCACAACAATGAGAAACACCTTCATATCCAGCATAATGTCATTTGTGACACAGCTGTGTTTGTCCTTCAGATACTGTTCTTTTTTCCATTACGCACTCTGAGGAGCTTAGAGCTGTGAGTTTAATGACTTAGTAGTTCATTCAGGCATAAATGAAATTAAAGTTAGATCTGAACTATCAAGCCCATTGCCGTGAAACAGAACTATCTAAGAGGACAGCGGGGGTAATGGCTCCTGATGCTCTGGCAGCCTCATCTCTTCATCTCTCCATCTCTTCGCCTGCTGCTCTTATCTTGGCAGGCACATCATCCCTCTGGACAATTGCAGTGTACAATTTGCAGCACAAAGCCTGAAATTTTCCTCAAGAATTGCAGCCCCTGCTGCTGCTGCCACGATTGATGGCAATCTCAAAGTTGCACGCCCTGAAAAGAAGAAAAAGAAAAATGGTAAACCTGCGTCGTAATGTGTCAAGTGAGCTTCCAAATCATAAACAGCAGAGTGGAAACCGATCTGTAAAACACCGAGGTGCTGCTGGTGGAGGCAGATGGAGGGAGGGGAAGAGGGCGGGGTTCCTGATGTGAACCGGACCCAGAAAGCCGAGCGATCATCTCATATAGGAGCAAGACGTGATTCGTCTTCCTTGTCACCTCCTTACTGGAGCCTAAAATATAGTTTATAGGTTTCATCAACCGACGCACTCCCAGCAGCTTTGATTGATGCACGAGGCCTCACCATGGCAACCAGCAGGCTGGCAGGATGAGCGACTTTGGCAGAAGATCATCTCCTTCTGGATTATCAGGACCACCTAACGGCTGTGTCAGCTTTTGCCTCTTCGGGAGAGCAGAGACGGCTTTTGGCCAACCGCTCGGCCAGCCGATGTTGCCGCCCACTCCAAGGGTTAATCGGGTTTGGCAGAGAGAAACTGACAAGGGTCCATACTGCTCAACAGGTGTGGAATCTGAGCAACATAAAGCTGAACATACCTAAAGCTTAGAATTTGTGCAGCTTAGTGGTGATTAAATGAACAGCAACAAAAAGCAGCTTATGGTACATTTAGCAGGGTGGTGCCAAGAAGAAAAGATTTAGCCAAGAGTCAGAAGCGTGATGTATTGTTACTTTTTCCCCTGACATTTGAGTTGATGAGAAAAGCACAGTGAAACACCAGCAAACGACATGACTCGCTAAATAACCACAGACTGAGGAAACTTCACACCAGTCCGCTCTTGAATCCTGTGCCTCTTATTTCTTCCTCCATACCTTAAAGTCTTGATTTTCATGAAGTACAATCTTTATTCTCATGTGAAAAGAAGACTTCAGACCACTGAGTAACAGTCTGTTCCTTTTTCTCTTTAGCCCAGGTAAAATGCTTTCTGCCATCTTATAATCAGGAATAGCTTCACGTAAAAACAGTGACACTTGCAGCTTATGACCCAGATATGTCTGCATGTGGTGGCTCTTAAGGCACCGACTCCAGCTGCAGCATTTTTTGTTTGAACGCCTCTCAAAATCTTCACAGTCCTGTCAAGGCCACTTTTCCTTCCACTAAACCTTCCAGTACACCTGGGTACAGATTCTGCTTCTTTAACGAAGAAGCTTTATTGGTAAGTGAGAGTCTGCCGGACAGCTGTGAAGTCAGCAGTCTGAGCCGCAACCTGATATTACTTTATTATTAATCCTTTTTAATTGGCCTCAGTATTCTGTCTTTGAAGATGTTGTGTTTTCATTTGCCCAAAGCCACAATTATTGGCAGCAACAGAAACCATAAAAGAAAAATATCACTTTTTGTGTCGTGTATCCCTGAGTTTTGATGACACACTAATATAATGAGAAGGGTTTGTAGCTATGACCGGTAATATCTTGGCGTTTCCAACTTCAGCTGGCTGATCGAGGCGCCACTGGCCACACAGTTTATCTGCAGCGTCCAGTAGAACCACTACGCCCTCTTCTGGTTAGAACACTAACTGCAGGAAGATTCAGACGCATCCGATTTCTCGGAGGCCTTAATTAAAGCAACATCACAGGCAAACATTTCCACTGACTGACAGTGCGTTACTTTTTTTTTTTTTTTTTAATGATCACAAATTGGTCAGATTTATTTGAATTATGCGGGAATGTTGATGGAAACATTGAATTTATTTTGTAATCTATTCAGACAGTCGATATATACTGTTACCAAACTGCAGCTAAGAATATACCCTTCTCTTTTAAGTCAGTGTAAAGTAAGTTTTCCACAGGGCACCTGGAGGCTTTCTCTGTCATCTCCAACTCCCCAGCGAGCGCCTCTCTGCTGTTTGAAAACTTATTTGATGCTGAAGAATTATAAGAAATACTCTCATTGACTCTCCTATGGTAATCTGCTTATAATGCAGAGATTATACACCATCCATCATCATCTTGCATACAAAAAACCTCAGCAGGATCTGTGGTGTATATTTGGTGCAGCCCACGCAATGAACGCCTGTGGCACAGTTTATGTAAATAGAGCATTTGAACTGTGGGAAGGGGCAATCAAAGAAACTCCCTGTGAGACAGAAAGTCAGCTCACTGAAGCTGAAAAAAAAAAAAAAAAAAAAAAAAAAAGAGAGAAAACTTTCCAAATGCTCCCAAGTGCATTTTTTCCACCGTTGGTGGATTTTCAATCTTCAAGAATGACGCCTTCATTCAGACGCTTTGTATCAAACAAAGAACATTTTGATATAACAGAACGAGGCTTGGAAAATAAAACTTTGAAAAGAAGAAGAAGGTGTTCAGTGATGTACAAATCATGAGCAATTAATTTCTAAGTTGCCAAGCTTTCCTATGATCTCTTAAAATGGCCTTAGTGAAAAGTTCCTCAGGCTTTCAAAGATTGTTTTGGTCTTAATTTGCTTTTTAACCCATGACTGCTGGAGGAGGAAAATGACTGAGTTTGTTCATTAACTCTGTCAAACAAATTATTTGAGGGTTAAAAAATAACAAAATCAAATAAAAATAGTAATTTTTCCATTTAGAAAGCTAAAAATGTGACACAGATGTCAAAGTTTTCTTTTAGACATTCATTAAATGTTTTTCTATTTTTTTCCCCTTGTCCAGCAGCGTGAAAACTGTCTAATCGTCCAAGTAAAACCCAATAGATTCACCTTCTCAAGTGGAAGATTATGGCTTTCACTACCAGGGTCCACTTGAGCTTCATTAGAAATTGATTTAGGTTTGTTTTAAATGGAATAGACACCAGGACGAAAAATAAATAGGAATGGAAAAGGAGAATAGTGTGGAAAAAGGTTTGAAAGAGAAAAAAATAAATAACAGAAGGGGAGAGAAAGAATGATAGAGAAAATACAAGCCAGCACCCTAGAAGTCTTCATCTATACCTGGAGAGAACAAAGTATCAAGTTTTTCTATTTTCTTAAGCGTATAAATGGCAAAATATGTCAATTTTGATACATAATTTTCTGAGATTGCTTTCTCTTTAACAAAAACCCCCAATAAATGAGATCAGATCCTATATTTGTCACATTGCCCCTGGTGGAGGATCCATGTACTACAGGTGTCGAGTGATAGATACCGGTATGCAAATACAGTGAAGCCTCGTTTTTCGCGGAGGTTGAGTTCCGAAAAGAACCCGTGATAGTCGAAATTCGTGAAGTAGTTACCTTTATTTTTTACAATTATTATACAGCATAATTAAATACTCTACATTGAAACCAAATAACAAAACCTGTTTTCAGGTCAGCGAATTTGCGCGTGCATCAATCGGGCCTTAATGTCATATCATTAAAGCCGTGGTTCGATTGGCTGTAGCAAGTGCGGCCTGCTGCGATAGGATGAAGTTCCAAACAAAATGTCACCTTAAAATTACACAAAATATAGAAAATGTTCATTCTATACTATTATAACAGCTCAGCTACCACATCTATTATTAACAGCCTTCCAGTGGACAACGAGGTGAGCTCACGGTTGTCCGGAGCAGTTAGCAAACACTGGCTTAGCCGCTAACAACTGCTGTTGGCAATTGCTAGCAGCGGTGAAGCTAGTACCTTGAGCTTGATCGGCTCGCCTGGAACGATTAGTCGTGATAAATCGCATGATGGTCGCATCCTGGGATGGCTGGAGAATTGGATCAGGGGCTTGTTTACCCCTTCTTTAGACGAGCATGATCCAAAATCCCCTCCTCCTCTCTGTTGCTATAAACAAATGGCAGCTAGTTACCTTAGCATGGCTAGCTTAGTTCAATCAGCATCGGCGGCGCTCGGTCAAGCTCGGTGAAGCTCCGTCTCTCGGGTTTAGATCTCAGATGGATGGCTCGTTCTCTTCTCATTCTTCTTTAACGTGTGTTTAATGTTTTAGCCGCTTCTCTTCTCAAGAAAACAGTAATCAGCGTCCGTTGCTGACGCCAGATGCTACGTGCGTTCTTCCAGCGTGCCACGTGTCCGGAAACCGGAAACCACGTCATTAGCCCAATGCGCATGCGCTGAAGAATACTTCCGGAATTTTCTTAAAATATTTATCAACAAAGTGTAACATATTTGTTTATTTTAATTAAAATACTACTTTTTAGAGGATGATATTTTTTCTAGTCAATATTCTAATAATTTCCATAATTTAGTTCAAATATTATAACTGGAAAATTATTTCTCGACAAAATCACGGTGACGTATTTCCGGTGAACGACACTTGGCTTTTTTTTTTCTGGCGAGCAAACGTGAGCAGCTACTTCGTTAGTTGTTGTGAGGTTTTTCAAGGTTTTTACTCATGACCACAAGCGACGTGATGCATTAATCGGTAATATAATGAGAGTTTGTCCTGAAGATCCATATGAATGAAGTTGTAGCGACACTCGCTGGCTTCTCAGGTACGTGCCACATCTGCCCATTTATTAATACGTTCACACCATTATACGGGATTTACTGCCTTAATCCTTGCTTTGGCGTAAACATATTACAAATAAGTATATATATTTTTAA